>JAWPHD010008519.1:0-114226 GCA_037043455.1 Cyrtodaria siliqua | reverse complement strand
TAAACAAGAGGCCCAAGAGGACCAACCCCGTTTTCGCTTCTTGGAGACGGGATTCGATGGGGTATGAAAGTTAATACTCGGTCCTCGTAATGAAAAATATGAGTCATAAGGTGAATTACAGTGGGGTATAATATTAAACACAAAGTGAATTACAGTGGGGTATAATATTAAACACAAAAAGTCAGTTATATAGGATAGCAACTTTTATTAAGACATACAGGATAGACATTTCATTTATCACAGAATTTGGCATCAAGGGTGCACTATTAATTACAACATATTTCCATGGTTACAATACAGTGGTTAGTTTCCATAGCACCAACCAATCAGTGATCAGTATCACAAATCATGTGATATGGACGGAATATGACTTCAGTTTAATAGTTTTAGAAAGAATTGTTTTCATAGAAATTAACAAAATAAAAATGTTAAATTTTTTTTACATTAAATTTGATTTTCTTACCACAAAATGAGATTCTACGCAAAATATTAATATGTCATAACAGAATAGATCATAATATGTCATAACAGAATAGATCATAATGACATCTTTGATCCTATGTTTCAGATTTATCATTCTGTTATTTTTTTGTATATTAAATTATATTGTAGCATAACAGATGAAAATGAACGCAAAAACAGTATAATAAATAAGTGAACCAATACTTAGATATAAATATAAAGGATATAATATTTAAAAGTATCCAACGCCAAGAATCTAAAATGTATCACATGCACAACAGTAGTATTGCAGAAATAGTATTGCAAAATAGATAACAGGTGGCAACAGCACATAGTGGTACCCTCACATAGCTCACAGTGGTACCCACACATAGCTCACAGTGGTACCCACAAATATCCCACAGTGGTACCTACACATATCTCACAGTGGTACCCACACATAGCTCACAGTTGTACCCACACATAGCTCACAGTGGTACCCTCACATATCCCACAGTGGCACCTATACATAGCTTACAGTGGTACCCTCACATATCCCACAGTGGTACCTACACATAGCTCAGAGTGGTACCCACACATATCCCACAGTGGTACCTACACATAGCTCACAGTGGTATCTACACATATCTCACAGTGGTACCCACACAAAAGGTTAACAGGTGGTACCAGCATATAGCTCACATAGGTACCAGTACATAGCTAACAATGGTACCAACATATAGCTCACAGTGATACCAGCAAAAAGCTGACAGTGGTACCAGCAGAAATATGACAGTGGTACCAGCATAAAGCTGACAGTGGTACAATCACATATAGATAACAGTGTTACCAGTAAATATAGATAACTGGTACCAGTACATATAGATAACAGTGGTACCAGCATATAGCTTACAGTGGTACCAGCATAAACCTGACAGTGCTACCAGCATAAAACTGACAGTGGTACCAGCACATATAGATAACAGTGGTACCAGTACATATAGATAACAGTGGTACCAGCCATTATAGATACAGGTGGTACCAGCACATAGCTCAGTGGTACCAGCTGAGCTCATAGTGGTACCAGCTTCACACAGTGGTACCATCAAATACAGACAACAGGTGGTACCAGCACATAACTCAAGAGTGATACCAGCGCAGCTCATAGTGGTACCAGCTTATAGCACACAGTGGTACCATCATACTCAGACAACATGTGGTACCAGCATATAACTCAAAGTGGCACCAGCACATAGCTTTCAGTGGTACCAGAACATAGTTCACAATGGTACCAGCACATAGCTCACAGTGGTACCAGCACATAACTCACAGTGGCACCCGCATATTCTATAAATGGTATCAGCACATAAATATCACAATGGTACCAGCAAACAGTGGTACCAGCACATATAGATAACAGGTGGTACCAGCACACAGTGGTACCAGCACATATAGATAACAGGTGGTAATATCAAACAGTGGTACCAGCACATATAGATAACAGGTGGAACCAGCACACAGTGGTACCAGCACATATAGATAACAGGTGGTACCAGCACACAGTGGTACCAGCACATAAAGATAACAGGTGGTACCAGCACATATAGATAACAGGTGGTACCAGCACACAGTGGTACCAGCACATAAAGATAACATGTGGTACCAGCACATATAGATAACAGGTGGTACCAGCACATACAGATAACAGGCGGTACCAGCACACAGTGGTACCAGTACATATAGATAACAGGTGGTACCATACATCACAGGCACCATACATCACAGGCACAGTAGTAGTGAAGGATCTTTAACATGCCCGAGGGGTAACACTGTTTATTTTTTGTTGATATAAAAGCATGTACTATCAAGATATAGGTCAATATAAAAATATTGGTAGATTTATTTTAATGTATATGGTTTAGTGTAGATGGATTAAAATAAAATAAATCATGTTAAATAAATTAAGGTTTACTTCGAAAAACAATAACCAGATATGGACAATATTATAAAGAACACATAACTCCACTGCTGTTCTTCTAAGAGATGAGAGACAAAAACAGATTTAGCTCCCCTTTTCAATGCAGAACGATTAGAAAATGTGTAGATCACAAAGCAAGCACAAAACATTGCATGTATACAAAAGGATATAAAATAACATATAAAAGCAACAATTAATTATTAAATGTTTAAAAAATAAATTTATCCTATCCTAATACAAATAACGAACACTTAAGACAAGTCACCAAGGAGAGGTGTATAATGGACCAATATAAGAATAAAGGGCGAAACGAAGCATTGTGGTGTAGTGGTTATAGTGTCTGCCTTGCATTCGGGAGGTCGTGGGTTCGAGTCCCCTGACCGCGTCATACCAAAGACTTTAAAAATGGAGTAGTTACTTGTAACCCATGCCTGACAAGCAAATAATGGGTAGTACTACGTCTGGTCAAAAACCGTCTGGTCAACCCGGTGTCAGAATAATGTGTCTGGGTGGGGTATCACGTACTACGGCGTGGTATTCCAGTGTGGCAGCACTATATCTGCTTCAAGTAGACTGTAGATAGATACATAGCACTACACACAATCACTCACGCAATAGTCCAGACATAATGCCGAGCCAACGGGGGATTCTTCCCGGGGGCTCATATGGTAGAGGGACTTTAAACCTTAGAAATTATCATCATCATCATCATAAAGGGCGACGGTTGTCGGATGAATACTAACACAATTAAGGGTCACTTAGACAGTCACCACGGGGAGTGTACAACAAGAATATTATTTATAATAAACAGTGTTGACAATTGTTATCAATCTTATACAAAGTACAAACCTTTCACAACAAGAGATAGCACAAGCGTGAAAAGTATAATTTTCCCTCCAATTAAAAGCATAGCATGGTGTTCTATGGTATCACGGTACTTAAATGGTTAAACTGAACACACTATTTAAAGAAAAAGGAAACTCAAATGCTTTCTGTGACCCTTCTACTAAATTGTTATGATATAAAATGTTACAAATTTTACGTAAAAATGTCAGTATTAGATTTGAAAAGAAGGGTACCCTCGTTGGTGCTCAACTGAATTTATCCCTTTATAAAACTAGTTTGTAGTGATAATTATATTAAAAGCTTTATTTTTTGGGTACATCTATGTATTGTCTTTTGATGTTGTCTGATTTTAAAACACCAATATGGATACAATGGTCTAATATTTTCATTTTTCATATAGAGATTGAGGATAAAGTCCAAGTAAACCCCTTTATTTTCACCTACTGAATATATCTCAACCTACCGAAAGTTGACCAGATGTGAAAGTTATGAATAGGCCAAGTGCTGCAGCGTCTAGGACTTTTGGCTGATATTTGAATCGCCTTATTGTGGAAGGCTTTAAACACGGGATGACCCTTGTATTACACAACAGGGATAGATGCCCACATCTTGGTGCGTCCGAGGTTGAAGTCTCCATCTCCGATGGTGTCCACCTGTCTCTTGTATTCCACCAGAGCGTGCATGCTCAGTGGTTCCCAGCCACTCGTGTAGCTCCTCAGCAGGGCATTGCGGGTAGGGAGTGGCGCAGAGTACCGCAAAGTGGAATCTGGAAAATAATGCAGACATCCCATAATGATGAACAGATTACATAGTATAACAGAATATCTACCAGAAATCATAATGATGAACAGATAACCAGCGCCTCCTCTGGGATTTGCAAATGGAGCCAAATGAGACAAAATAATAAAAGTGGCGATAAAAAAATAACTTTGGCGAATGTGATTGGAGAAAGAAATATCCACTGTCAGTCATGAATGTTGTGTATTACTTTCCAATCTCGTTATACCCCTTAATTTTCCCCTGTATAATCGCCTAATAACTCTGCCAAAATTAGTCCAGAAGGCAACACTTGTCCATGATGAGGTGTGAAATACACACATTTGGTGTCAAGTATACATTAGGCTTTAATTATAACTGACAAGATAAATAAACCAGTGATCAGTATAATTCTAGATAAGATTTTGTACTTGTATACATGCACATTATTATTTTCGAAACTGAAACATTTCCAAATTAATAAGTTTTATTTTTATGTAAAATATTTAGTAATTTTTTTTTTTAAATATAATTTTATGATTATAATCATTACTAACTGCTTTATTCATGGGCCATACTTCATTAAAAAATAAACATAATTTAAAATATTATATGCTACCTTTGAGCCAATTTTGACTCCACTGTTTCCAATTTGGCTCCAACTTTTTTCATTAATTCTGGTGAAATTGGTTACGAAAGGAAAACAATGACCAGAGGCAGGCCCTGGATAACATAGTATAACAAAATATCTACCAGAAATAACTTCCCATGCTTCATACACTGGAGAATCAATACAAGGAAAGATAGTAAAAGAATTTTAATTCTCAATTGCCCATCGCTGCAATGGATGAATGAATGTTTTACAACCCTTTAACAGCTAAGTTCATATCAGGATGGAATGGGGAATGGTGATGACCAAAACATGATATAATAGAGATGCAGTTGAATACTGGAAATGAATGTGATGTTCTCGATCCCCATTAAATTAAAAACCATGGTGTTCAGTTTCAAGGCCACACTGGGGAGTTCTACCTTCTGTTGTGACAACAGTTGATGATTTCTCTGGGTAATATAATTGGAGCAATATAATCAGCAGTTATATGTAAACACAATCTGCATAGGTTTATTCATGGGTTCTTAAAATACTCGTGCTTGAATATGCTTAAAATGAGTTATGAGTTGGTAACTCATACTAGTATGTAAGATATATATATGTCTCGTTGTCAGTTTTACAAACGGTGTACATATTTTGTTAAATTTGGCTGTTGGCAGAATAGTTACATTTTCTGCTGGCTTCCAAGCCATGTAGGAATACGTGGTAATGATAGAGCTGATAGTGCTGCTAAGGCAGCATTAGGTTTACATATATCTAATACCAATTTATCTTATACTGATTTTAAAAGTTGTATCAACACATATATTCGTAACTCTTGGCAAGCCTCTTGGGACTTGTCTGTGAACAATAAACTCCATTCCATTAAACCGTTACTCGGAGAATGGCGTCCTTCTAGTAGACCCATTTGTCGAGATGTTGTCCTAGCTAGGGTCAGGATAGGGCATACACGCTGTACTCATTTATATTTATTAAAAGGTGATCAATTGCCAGAATGTATACCCCGTTTTGCACCGTTAACGGTCAAACATATCTTGTTGGAATGTGTAGACTTTGATCCTATGCGACAAAGATACTACACAGTTAATACTTTGAAAGAGTGATTTGATACTATAGATTTTAGTCTCGTTTTAGATTTCCTTAAAGAAATCAGACTTTATAAATCAATATAATATTTTCCTATATATATAAACTTGTTTACAAGCCTGTTGTCGGGCATTTGTTGATTTACATATATATATAGTTTATATTGCTATAATATCATCCCTTATTTGTAGATAGATTTATCTTTATATGTTTACATTATTTTTAATTACTTCTCCATTCCTTCATGATTCATCGGTTTTTGCGCACAATATGACCTATTTATGTGTCGACGTGCCATAAAACACCATTCATTCATTAAATGAATGAATGAATACTGTTTTACAACGGTCATATCAGGTTGTAATAGGGATGGTGATGAAGACTGGAAATGAATGTGATGTTCTCGATCCCCATTCAAATAAAAAAAAACATGGTATTCAGTTCCCAGGCCACATTGGGGAGTTCTACCTCCTGTTGTGACAAAAGTTGATATTATTTTTTTCGCCCCACAAACTGGGGCCATCTCTTGAGTTCAAAGCTAAACATGCTATCAAGCCTGTTAAATTACATTTTTAACATTTAGGCTTGATTGTTAGTCAATATAAAATGTGTGACCCAATTAGTGTGTTGATACCCAATTAGTGTGTTGTGACCCAAACAGTGAGTTTAATATTAGAGTGTTGCTAATCTACACTGAGGCCCTCATTTCAAAATCATATTTTAACAGAGCAAAACACACTGCCTGTTTTTATTGTACTTGATTGCAGTAGACATTATAAGCTTCTGAGATCCCTAAATTTTAACATAATATGAGATTAAAAAGACATTTAGTTTCATGTTATTTGTGTACTCAATTTGCTGCAGACATTATAATCCTATTAAATGTCTAACCCAAGAGATTGTCACTGAAAATATTAACCGAATACAAAATTCATTATCACTATTGCGGTTAATTTAAGACCGTTTTTATAATTACTTACTGGTTTTGTCCGGTGAGGCCGACAGCATGCCTCCCATGGAAGAGTAGGATTTGGGCAGGTCTCCTCCCTTATATGGTCGTGGTATATCCTTGTACTCTCGCTCGTCCTTGTATTTCTCCGAGAACTCGCCCTTCACTGTTGTGTCCTTCTCCGACAAGAATACATACTTCTGCTTGGGCTGGTGCTGTTTTCTCCTCGCCAGTATGTAGATGAGGTCGTCGTCTAGGGACTGCGTGGCTTGTGCTTGTTTTCCTGGTGCACCATCATCGTCACCCTCCTTCTGTAGGGTGTTCTGACGTGCGTTTTGATCCCTGACCCAGCGAATATAGTCCGGCTGAGTGCTAACCTTTAACAGGAGTTACAGTTTGGATATAGACGGTTATCTCAAAACAAGTTATTTCCCTTTAAAGAAATAAAATTATTTTGGGTGTAAATAAAGCAAGATTGCTGAGGGGGTGGGTGGGGTGGGGTGGGGGGAGAGAGAGGGTGTTGTGTGTGGTTTTAAGGATTATAGTCCCACTAATATATGAGCCCCGAGAAGAGTCCCTCATTGACTCTGCATTATGTGCGGACATTTGTATGAGTGATTGTGTGTAGTGCTATGTATCTATCTACAGACTACTTGTAACATATATAATGCTGCCACACTGGAATACCACAACGTAGTACAAGACACCCCTCCCAGTAACTTTTTTCTGACATAGGGCCAACCAGACGTAGTACTGCCCATTATTTGCTCGTCAAGCAAGGCTTACAAGCAACTACTAACGTTTTAATGTCTTTGGTATGACGCAGCCAGGGTATTTTAAACCACTTCCTCCTGATTGCAGGCCAGACACTCTAACAGTAAACCACTACACCACTGCACTTCAGTTAAGACTGCTGCGTTTCCAATTTCATTTCTTAAATTGTTGCCACTGATGGAACCAAGGTGATACCCACTGTGAACCTTTTGTGTTTGAGTGTCGCACACTTTGCTTGTGTTCATATCCCTGTAATTGTTGTGTGTTTTGGATGCGTAAATACTGGATGGTCGAGTTCTGTGAATGTTACATTTCCTGTTTGAATTGTTTAGATCTATCTATTTTTGTAATATAACATCAGTGACTACTGTGACCAAAACAAAAAGGTGAGAGTTTTGGCAGACTCTACAACAGATATTTTCTGTCATAAAATAATGTTGATAATAAGTTCTGTCTGCTGATATGAATAATTTGTCGATTTAATAAACACTTAATTTGTCAGATTTAACAAACACTGAGAAAGTATCCCAAAATCTCACTGATTAGGTCAACTCATTGACTGATCAAACATTATTTAGGTCAACTCACTGACTGATCAAACATTATTTAGGTCAACTTATGATTGATCAAACATTATTTAGGTCAACTCAATAATTGATCAAACTTAATTTAGGTAAACTCTGTGATTAACCAAACATTATTTACTGTGCATTTAAGGGGGCCTAGACGTCGAATATGAATCAATATATTTTTTTATTGCTTTCTATATGTTTTCATACCTGATATGATTGAATAGGAAAACAGACGCTCCTGAAGCTGTTTCCAAACTTCGCGTAGCCATCCTCTAAGCTTCACAAAGCCAAAAATTCATTATAACCCCTGATGTTTACAACTAATTTTAATGACAGCCAAAAACCAAAATGGCGACAGCGGAAAATTCGATTTTCCTAGGGTAGGATGACTTAACAAGAGGTCAATGACCTTGAAGCTCTACTGATTGATTTTGATTTCAGGAAGTAGTCGCTACAAACTGGTTTTTTGAAAATCTATTTTTAGCCGTGGTGGCCATCTTGAATTTCCGGCCAACCTGAAATTTTGCTAGGATCAATTAGACATCAAGAGCAACATTCCTGTGAAGTTTCATGAAAATCCGTCAAGTAGTTTCAGAGGAGTAGTCGCTACAAGTTTTCATTATATAACTCTATGTAAACAAAGATGGCCATTGAGAGCCATGTTTAACATTGAATCAAAATAATGTTCGACTCGGATAACCATCATGTCATGCTGATCATTTTAGAAAAAGTCCAATATCAATATCTCTTATAGTTTTCAAGAAGTAGTCGCTACAAACTTATTTTTTAAAAATCTATTTTTAACCATGGCGGCCATCTTGAATTTCCGGCCGACCTGAAATTTTGCTAAGATCAATTAGACATCAAGAGCAACATTCGTGTGAAGTTTCATGAAAATCCGTCAAGTATTTTCAGAGGAGTAGTCGCTACAAGTTATCATTATATAACTCTATGTAAACAAAGATGGCCACTGGCAGCCATGTTTAAGGTCGAATCAAAATAATGTTCGACTCGGATAACCATCATGTCATGCTGATAATTTTAGAAAAAGTCCCATATCAATATCTCTTATAGTTTTCAAGAAGTAGTCGCTACAAACTTATTTTTAGCCGTGGCGGCCATCTTGAATTTCCGGCCTACCTGAAATTTTGCTAGGATCAATTAGACATCAAGAGCAACATTCCTGTGAAGTTTCATGAAAATCCGTCAAGTAGTTTCAGAGGAGTAGTCGCTACAAGTTTTCATTATATAACTCTATGTAAACAAAGATGGCCGCTGGCAGCCATTTTTAACGTCGAATCAAAACGTTTTTCGACAAGGACCAACATCATGTCATGCTGATCATTTTAGAAAAAGTCACATATCAATATCTCTTATAGTTTTCAAGAAGTAGTCGCTACAAACTTATTTTTTAAAAATCTATTTTTAGCCGTGGCGGCCATCTAGAATTTCCGGCCGACCTGAAATTTTGCTAGGATTAATTAGACATCAAGAGCAACAATCCTGTGAAGTTTCATGAAAATCCGTCAAGTAGTTTCAGAGGAGTAGTCGCTACAAGTTATCATTATATAACTCTATGTAAACAAAGATGGCCACTGGCAGCCATGTTTAAGGTCGAATCAAAATAATGTTCGACTCGGATAACCATCATGTCATGCTGATAATTTTAGAAAAAGTCCCATATCAATATCTCTTATAGTTTTCAAGAAGTAGTCGCTACAAACTTATTTTTAGCCGTGGCGGCCATCTTGAATTTCCGGCCTACCTGAAATTTTGCTAGGATCAATTAGACATCAAGAGCAACATTCCTGTGAAGTTTCATGAAAATCCGTCAAGTAGTTTCAGAGGAGTAGTCGCTACAAGTTTTCATTATATAACTCTATGTAAACAAAGATGGCCGCTGGCAGCCATTTTTAACGTCGAATCAAAACGTTTTTCGACAAGGACCAACATCATGTCATGCTGATCATTTTAGAAAAAGTCACATATCAATATCTCTTATAGTTTTCAAGAAGTAGTCGCTACAAACTTATTTTTTAAAAATCTATTTTTAGCCGTGGCGGCCATCTAGAATTTCCGGCCGACCTGAAATTTTGCTAGGATTAATTAGACATCAAGAGCAACAATCCTGTGAAGTTTCATGAAAATCCGTCAAGTAGTTTCAGAGGAGTAGTCGCTACAAGTTTTCATTATATAACTCTATGTAAACAAAGATGGCCGCTGGCAGCCATGTTTAACGTCGAATCAAAACGATTTTCGACAAGGACCAACATCATGTCATGCTGATCATTTTAGAAAAAGTCCCATAGCAATATCCCTTAGAGTTTTCAAGAAGTAGTCGCTACAAACTTGTTTTTTAAAAACCTATTTTTAGATTTGGCGGCCATCTTGGATTTCACATCTACATGAATTTTTGCTAGGATCAACTAGACTTCATGGGCAACATTTCTGTAAAGTTTCATGAAAATCTATTCAGTAGTTTCAGAGGAGTAGTCGCTACAAAAAAAAAGTTAACGGACGGACGGACAGACGGACGGACGGACGGACAGACGGACGGACGACGGACGCCGCACCACGGCATAAGCTCTGCTGATCTCTGATCAGTAGAGCTAAAAAATCAGCTGATCAATAGTGGTGTAAATAATAAAATATAAATGCAGTATTCTATTTACACACCTTTTATTTGCTAGATATAATGTTTTTCCATTCCAAAATAAAAGATAAGTATGATCGATTGCTGGAGGTGCTGAACACTGAACAACAACACCACCCTACATAACCTATGTTTTACTTGGTACATCCGAACCCTAGAAACAGGCATGGGCAAGACGACAATTTCTAAAAATAATGCCACCATGTTTTAATTTTTACAATGTAAACAAGTGGGTTCAAAATGAATTTCAGGCTTTGTGAAACATAACAGATGGCTATGGCAAGATTGTAAACAGATCGAGGAGCATTTATTTTCATTCTATCTAACCATATCAGGTATGAAAACATATAGAAAGTAAAAAAAATCAAAAAAATCTCCATCCATATTTTCAAAATTGCTCAAACATTATTTAGGCCAACTCACTGATTGATCAAACATTATTTTGGTCAACTTACTGACTGATCATCCTGCCACGATGGAAGGTACTGATCGACTGATTGTGTCCCCATATGGAATTCTGGCAGCGGATTGTTGAACGTGAGCACCTCTGTCCTATCCTGATTGGACACAGACGCTCGGTACATCAGATCTGACTTGTGCCGCATCTTACGCAGCTTCTGAAGCTTTTCGTTGTCAAGCAGACGACCCATCTCTGGTAGCTAGTGGAATAACGGTGTACATAATATAAGACAACCTGTCACGTGAGATTAAACAGGTAAATCAGATTTTTTTAAAGATTTGGATACAATTGAGATGTTGCCAAGGAAAGAAATTTTGCTATTAACCTGGAATTATTCATTACCTAATACCCCTCACTTTATAAGTAAAATAGGATTATACTATGCAACATGTGAATCAGATGCTAAGTAGATTATTTGTTTGTATGGTGTTTTGCGTCATTTTCAACACATGTAAGGTGATATATGACGTTCAATTTGTTTTTGTAGTGGAAGCAGACCACCCACTTTTCCTGGGTAGAACCAGTACTGCACACCTCCTGCCATCCATAAGAATGCAGTGAGAGAGGAAAAGGTTTACGTCGTTATCCCGTTATCCCCTCGATCACGGAGACGCTCAGATGCTAAGTAGAAGGATTCAGTTGTGACTTAAGCCTCAGTTACTATGTGACAAGGGAATCAGTTGCTAAGGAGAAATATTCAACTGTGACCTGGGCATAAGTGGCTTACAAGAAGGATTCAGTTGTGACCTAAGCCTCAGTTACTATGTGACAAGGGAATCAGTTGCTAAGGAGAAAGATTCAACTGTGACCTGGGCATAAGTGGCTTAGAAGAAGGATTCAGTTGTGACCTAAGCCTCAGTTACTATGTGACAAGGGAATCAGTTGCTAAGGAGAAAGATTCAACTGTGATCTGGGTATAAGTGGCTTAGAAGAAGGATTCAGTTGTGACCTAAGCCTCAGTTACTATGTGACAAAGGAATCAGTTGCTAAGGAGAAAGATTCAACTGTGACCAGGGCATAAGTGGCTTAGAAGAAGGATTCAGTTGCTTAGTAACTTCAACTAAGTTGCTAAGGTAACCAGATATATGATTGCCAATTAACTACATAGTAGTTCAGACCTGTTTACCCCTTGTATGCTTTATCAGTAGTTATCAAAGGGACTGTCAGTAGTTTTTGGATGTCCATCAGTAGTAAAGAACAACACGTCTACCATCTCGTGAAGGATTTCTCTATAATCGATCCCATTAGTTAAATAATCTCTATTACTCAAATCAAGAAAGTGCAAACACATACTAGATTATAACTTAAAGCAAATCATCTACAAGTAATTACTGAAATAAAAACACAACAACATAAGGGGAGGGAAGTGATGTTAATGAAACCACAAGGGAGAAAACTCAACACCAAAAAACAATAATTAATAAGTAATCTAGTTAATGAAAATGATAAAATAATTCTATAGATTATTAACAAGAAATAAGAGAAATTATTTTAATACTTAATTTGAAAGTTTACTTTTGATAGTTTGTTAAAACATTCAAATACATGTATGAGCAATCTCTAGACAACATTATAAAGCTTGTGTATCCATACGATTATATACTCGGTAAAAAAAGTTTTGGACCAGGATATATAAAGTCATATAAAACTAAAACTAATGGACAGTAAGTATCTTTTTTTAGTAACCAAGGTCTACCCTACCCGGTTAATTTGGTACCAGAAACATTAAATTCAAAACAAGATTTGATTTTAAAAAAATATCGCGAACACACAAAGGGTCTGTAAAAAATGTTGCAAAGTCCATACAAAGTAACAGTTACGGACACATTCGAGTAATCAATAAAAAGATTATTATTTTTTCGCAAACTTTCATTGTAAACGATAATTATTGTTGATTGTTGATCTATTGTGAATTATCAACTGAGATAATAAGGGTTATGGTCGAATGTCATGGTTCAGCGATCATTGTACGGGTTCGAACACTGCCATGGTCCAAAACTTTTTTACAGAGTATATTAGATATGGGCGTCGAGCTCAGATAGAAAGATTATCATACTTACCAAAACCGTAAGCTCAAATTTTGAACCAGGTCTGATAATCCGATATTGACTATCTAGAGTTGCTGCCCTTATCTTTTTAAACATATATTTTACCTTTATTATGACTGAACTTCTTTTTAAATTCGGAACATATGTTAAGAGAAACTCTTTTTCTGCCAATAAAACCGGTGGCCATAAAACTGGGCCCAATTTACAACTTTTTCTTGACGGCCATTTACCAAAATACTATAAAGGCCTCTTTTTTTTAATAACTTGGTTTACGGATTTTTTCTGGAAAAATTACGTCGGGAGGTCAAAATAAAAATAAAAATAAAATTACTCGGGGGAAATTGAGAGAAAAAATTACAAGCATAATGTTGACTTTTTAAGTCAAAAAGGGGGAGAGAATCAAAAATCGAACATCACTTTTCGTAGATCCCTATCGAAATCCATGTTTAATAGCATACTTAGATAACCGAGCATGTCTAACTTGAATGAATGACAACAAATGCAGGATACAACAAACGAATATAGCGGGAAAAACTTGCACGGAATTCTAGTCCTTGACACGAGTGGAAAACCCCACCGAAAAAAAAACGGAAAAAAAAACAGAAAAAAAAGTGAAAAGTACAATTTTTTTTTTCCAAAACGAGAAAATTAGACTCGGCGGATCTGTAAACCAAGTTATTAAAAAAAAGAGGCCAAATATGTTTTATAAATTAATTTTGCCTGAAAGCAACGCATGTACTAACATCATCTTCAACACAATACATTCGTCGCACAGGATTAGAACTTGTCTTCAGCGACTGACGCGCAAATGAGCCGTAAGCATCCTGTAAACATAATACACAACATCACTACCACAGCTAAATAATAAAGAGGGGAAACACATAAAAACAGAACATACAAATTAAAATTGTTTTAAAGAGAATAAAATGTTATTATGGGAAAACTCGGCAATCTTGATATTTTGAAAAACACTTCTTGCATATTTGCAATCATTATTATTTTATTTTTTTTTGAATATTTTATAATCAATAATATATCAAACCTATGGTTGAATAAAAAACATAATTTAGATAATTCCAAATTGTAATATCATTTATTATATACTTCCCAGTGAAATAGTGGATTGTATGGTTAGAATAAACCTTATATTCTCAAGTTTATATTTTCACAGTGAGAATAGAAGAACTTATATTCTCACTGCCTGCCAGAAAAAATGGAACTACATTTTTCTACATTTGCTTATAACAGTCATAATTTGTGTCAAAATTTAGAACTATACTCTATGTGCACTAAATTATATGTAAATAGCTTCACACACTGGTGTTACTATATTTATCCCCCGAATACGTTAAAGGGGAACTGTCGAAACAAAACATATTTTTTGTTTGAAACAGTTTGGTAGTGTTGCATGATAAAAAGTATATAATAAATAGAATATTTGTTGGTTTGTCGTGAATATAGGATTTATTTTCATCTCGGTTTAAAGTCAAAATGATACTTGATTAACAAATCGATGTGTGATTTTAATGCTTGATGAACACTTCAAGATTGCCGCGTGCCCCTTATGCTATACATTTTTGTGTACGAATTTGTTATTTAAAAGTGCTATTTTCGAAACTGAAAATCTTGGCTTATTTCAAAAAAAGACAACACTGATCATAACATTACTATTATGTACAAAATAAAAATTCAAATTTTGACTAGTGATTTCATTGCCGTTGCACTTTTATTAGATACATGTTTTGGAAATGATCATATATTTTTTTAAAATTTAATTCAATTTGAATTTAAAATGTAAATATATTCCTTAACAGAACTTAGAGTACAATGATAAAAGTACACAAACATGTAGCAATATTGCTGTTGGAAATGTTTAGTAAGGAACGGGTAGGAAAGGAACACCATTACAGTGACTACAACATCATCTACGGCAATTCAGGACACCCTTTATAATACAATTAGCTGATATGTAATGAAAATATATTCATCAGGCAGATTGGTTGGTTGGTTGAATGGTGTTTTATGTCATTTTCAGCACATTTTAGGCTATATATGACGGTCGATTTTTTAGCGATGAAGGCAGACCACCCACTTTTTTCATGGGTAAGAACCAGTAATGTATACCCCCCGCCATCCGTAAGAATCGACACTTTCTCACTTACAAGTCGCGCTCCCAGATTGTAACCCGTAGCGGTGAGAGACAAGGAGGTTTCAAATGCAATATCTTTACCATCCCAGCCACGGAGGCCTTTAAGGTAAGACATACACCTAGATAAATGACAGTGAGATCATTAACCAGTGTTCCAGACATCAACTAGTTTAAACATATTTATTTTACATCGATTGTGAAACAAGTTCTCGCAACTTAAGACTAATCACTCTCGATGGCTTCCTGGGCAGAACCAGTACTAAGCAGTGTGGACTAATTACCTTGCTCAAGGATAAATAACGGTGCCGCAGAGAGGATAGTACCCACGACCTTTCGATCTGGAGTTCGCGCTCTACCACTGAACCACACACTACACATCAACTGCAGATGTACTACTACAGGAAACATGATCACAGGGCTGCTTACAACAACTACCGGTATTATTAGCACAGGGTCACAAAGCACTTATTAAACATCAATAATGTTTTATAGTTAAGCCAATTTGCAGGCTGCAGGATTGATTTTTCAATAAAATCCAGTGCAAAATGAAACATGATAGTGTTTGCTATTCTTCTGTTAAAGTGTCCATTTGCATTTTTATGGATGCATGACAGATCCATAACACAACCATTTGACACAGATAAATCCTAACATGCCATCATTGTTTGTTTAGATACCGTACATAATTATATAAGGATTGTTATGAATATAAGAATCTTTCATGGGTATACGGTAAAGATCGAGAATTCCAACCCTCGGTATAATTGTTTTTATCGGAACCGAGGCTCTGCACCGCATACCCATGACTGGTTCTTTTTCTTGCATATCATTGACATTTTGTGCATTGTCATTGCCAATAACTAACGTTTTACATGTTTTTTTTTCACACAACGACATCATGCATCTGTTCATGTTATTGACGTCATTATTGATGCACTTTTATCTTCCCCCAATGTGTAAGATCAGGCTTTCCATCATCCATGTAATACAACACCTGACAATACCTGGACAAGACCAGTATTCTACAGAGCCATGATTGTTATTTGACAATATCTGGGTAAGACCAGTATTCTACAGAGCCATGATTGTTAATTGACAATATCTGGGCAAGACCAGTATTCTACAGAGCCATTATTGTTAATTGCCAATATCTGGGTAAGACCAGTATTCTACCTCGCCATTATTGTTAACTGACAATATCTGGGTAAGGTCAGTATTCTACAGAGCCATGATTATTAATTGACAATATCTGGGTAAGACCAGTATTCTACAGAACCATTATTGTTAATTGACAATATCTGGGTAAGGCCAGTATTCTACAGAGCCATGATTGTTAATTGACAATATCTGGGTAAGGCCAGTATTCTACAGAGCCATCATTGTTAATTGACAATATCTGGGCAAGACCAGTATTCTACAGACCCATGATTGTTAATTGACAGTATCCGGGCAAGACCAGTATTCTACAGAGCCATTATTGTTAATTGACAATATCTGGGTAAGACCAGTATTCTACAGAGCCATTATTGTTTGACAATATCTGGGCAAGACCAGTATTCTACAGAGCCATAATTGTTAGTTGCCAATATCTGGGCAAGACCAGTATTCTACAGAGCCATAATTGTCAACTGACAATATCTGGACAAGACCAGTACCTTCAGTGCAGCAGGTATATTAGCATCTTCCTTCAAGAGCCTGATATTCGAGTCGTGACGTAACGTTTGCCACAGAACCTCAGCACCTGCCCGACCTGAAATACACGAGCACTTTTAGATACCAAGGTACATTAATACAAGGTATAAACGGTACATTATATCCTTATTTTATTATTTTCCTAAAATATAGTTCTTTATTACACTTTCTAAGTTGACATGTAATTCAAAGAAATAAATGACAACGTAATGTCTATTAGGGACTCTTACACTTATTCAACTTGTATTTTCGCTATAACGATACATACGATGCAAATTTAATAAATAGAAGCCTGCTTAAAATGTAAATTGGTCGAATCTTAACTTGGAAGTGTCTTAATTGCCGAATGAAACACAGAAGAAACTCAAGTGGCGCCACCTAGCTGGTAAGGCTCAAACCTGTAATCTCCGGATTCGGAGTCTACCTCGGCCAGCCACTGGGCCACCATGGCTCCAGATACTCTAATACTCCTATAAACATTAATTTTACTCAAACTTTAGTTGTCTTTTGAAAAACATTTGTGATGAGAGCTAATCACCAAAAAGCTGGTTTCCTGGAATAACAGTTGTACTGAATACATGGGAACAAGCGCATGCATAAAAGAAAACAAATCTGGTAAGATGAAAAAAAGCAAGCCTGCCTTTACAAGCTTAGAAGTGTCGTCTGCTCATCTGATTACAGTAAAAAAAAAATCTTGTAACAACAAAAAAATAATTATCTGTTTATAATAAATAAATTGAGGAAACAAATAAAAGGGTAAACAATAATGAAGCAAGATGTTAGGTGACATTTCCAGTTAATTGTGGGGTCCGGCTATCACATTTTATATTGGACACAGGGACCTGACTTGACTCGTGAATATTTTCTAAATACTATTTTATTCCAAAGAAAATCTTTGATAACTTTTGTATAAGATAGTTATTTAAAAATTAATATTTACCTTTTCACCAAGATAAAAGCAAACAATAATACAGAGTTTAATTAACATTGTTGAAGTGATACGGAAAATAATTCCCGAGTGAGAAAGATTCTTGCGATATAGAAACGAGTGCGTTTTTGCACGAGTTTCTATATCGCAAAAATATTTCTCACGAGTGAATTATTTTCCGTATCAAAACAAAAATGTTAATTAAACTATATAATATATATTCTGTGATGAATTTCTTTTCAATCATCTTTTGACACAAGTATTTCTTCTTCTGTCACTCCTTTGGTGACAGCGCGGAGTAATATTATGACGTCAATTCGTGACGTCTATCGTTTAGTTCATAACATTTGGCTACTGTGCTATCTTGCACACTAGGCGAGATAGCGCAGTAGAGGAAGGGATATGTTATAGATTTTCTCAAACTGGGAAATTTCTATAATTCATCACAGAATATAATTATAATATAACAAAATAATATGCAAGTGGAGTCAAATCAAGCCCCTGTAAGACCAGTAAAATATACCACAAAGAGCTCTTGCTCAAGAGCCAGACCAGCCTCATAACTCAAAAACTGGGGTACGTAAATAATTGTGCGATCGGATGAAGCCTCACAAAATGCATCTTTCATTGTCTGTATGGTTTTATTCTAGTATGGTTTCATTTTAATTAATGTTATGAATGAAAATTAAGTCAAGTGTTGAACATAAAGCTACTGTAATTGTACAGAACTAAAGATCAAGCCACTATAGCTTTGCATCGAGTCCGAGAAGTTCGGTCACTGGACTAGAACCTGTCCCTTTAACATTATTCTCTATAAATCTCATTACGTGGTTCATTAAGCGATGGGAAAGCTTCTATTAGCAGGATTTTATAACGGATATTTCGAGAAAACAAAACATGTTTATAAACATTTTTTACTTTAAAAAAATGCGATAACCTGTTAAATGTTTGAATTTTACAGTATTGCAAACCTTTTAAGCTGAAATTATGATTTTATTTCACACCCCAACCCCAGGCAACCCCGTTTTCGCTTCTTGGAGAAGGAGTTGAATGGGGTATGAAAGTTAATACTTGAACCACGTAATGACATCGAGTCCTGGAAGTTCGTTCACCGGACTAGAACCTGTCCCTTTAACATTAATCTATAAATCTCTAAGAGACAAAATCCTGCCCTGCAAATGCAGGTATATGATTTGTGTTCACACCTTTTACTATTGAATTCCAAACAGTCCAGTTTATGGTCAAATTAGATATACTCAGACATGTATTCATTTGACGCAACAGCGGTAAGCAAATTTCAATAAATATTTAATGCATACGAAAATTTTTACATTTATTATTTCATTGCAAGAAGCATCAGCAAAGCGTATGCTCTATGTCTTAAGAAAGCCAGAAACTTTGTTCTGAGAATCTTTATTTTGCAAAGGACGATAATTATGAAAGATGCATTTTTGTGCAAGACCTGCGTGCAAAGGTTGAGGTTGGGAACAACCGTGTTCATACCCTCCTCATATTCCCGCCAGTAATTTGCAAAGAGCTCGTCGACTTGAATAGAAGGCAAAGAAAACATAATTAGATAATATGAGAAGAGTAATTACAGCTTCGACAATCCGATACGACCTATATGTCATTTTCTGCCTTCTTGACAACACCTGATGGTCAAAATTGGATGCTTACCTTTAATTACTGGTAATGTTTTGATGGATGTCGCAAATATCAAAGGTGATACATACAACAAAATTGCTCAGCGTGTAGCATCAAAAAGAATTATGGGTAATTAACAATCCAAAATACGGAAAAAGTCATTACGTGTTACAGTTTCATATTTCAATGTGCATTTGCACTGAACTAGCCGCCATGATCTCTAGGATTTAATTAATTGTAAATGAAATGGTTCAGTCTGGAAAACTAGACGTGTCGGCTAGGTTTCGGTGTATAAATCATTAATATTATTTCATATTATGCTTTAAGGCTCTTACAATTCCTGCTACGTGATCTGGGAACACTTTATTTAAATTACATGCACAACTGCTAGCAATATAATCTACATTTAAATTAACATGGATGATTTAGCAACAAAAACCAAGTCATCACAATTTCCATACGGAACATTGTCACAAACATGTTAACATGCCGCTTAATTTAATGCATAGGCACTTTTTACATGAAACTACAGCACAGTATGAGGATTTTCGTTTGCGTTTGGATTGACAATCGATAATCCCACCCGATCACCTCCAGTCCCTTTATAAATCACAGTTATCACATAACATGCGGTGTGGGAGTGTAATAACACCATTCAATATTTTTGATACTCCACTAGTGGTATAACATAACGTTAATGACGTCATGGTTAATGTACGTTTTCTGACGTAATGTGACGTTGTAAGTTATGTGATAAATAGAATCTAACATTCAATCTCATTCATTATTGAATTTATTACACTCGTTAGCAAAAATGATATAATGCTCGGCAAGAGCCTCGCATTATATCACTTTGCCAACTAGTTTAATAAATTCAATAATGAATGAGTACTCATGTAAGATCCTCTCTGTAAACATCATGAAGAGGATGGAAAATATATGTTAAAATGTTCTACATATTTGTTTACTGCAGTTATTTGCTTTACAAGTCTACATTGTTTTACATTTAATGAATTACAGAAACATATTAAGAAAGCCAGACATTTTTGCTACGATGCAAAACTATTTAGAAATATGCTTAACCCTTAACCCGCTAAGCGTGACTATTATAGCCTTTGCGTCTATGGTAAACCCAGATCAGGGTTTACAATGTCTGGCTGCTGATCAGTCATTTCCCCCAAAACACCCCTTTGTCACATAAATGGAATGGTCTTAATTCAAAGAAAGAACAGTCCATTATATATATATAGGGGTTAAGGGTTTAAGCACACATTTCTGAATAAATGTCATCGTAAGATAGCTTCAACGAGAATAATTTCACTGTCAGATAATTGCTCAATAAACAATTTGTCCTCAGCAGTATCAAAACAAGGAAATCATTATAACGGTTGTCAAAATTCCAAAAAGAAACGGAAACAATGTGAGATAACTATGGTTACAATGTCAAGTATGATCTAGGAGTTATATAAGGTAACAAAATAATGAGAACATTTCCTAGTACTCTGTTTTCAGGATAGTAATTATAACAGTTCAGACGCCCCATCTGCCATTTTTCAAACTATTTAACGTAGTTACTACATATGTATGAATATAGCATATGTAAGAATCTTTCATGGGTATATCCGGTGTAGATAGGACATTCTATCCCGAGATTTATCAATTAAACAAGAGGTCAATGACCTTGAAGCTCTACTGATAGGTTTTTGATAGCTAGATCAGCATTCCTGTGAAGTTTCATGAAAATCAAGTTTTCATTATATAACACTATGTAAACAAAGATGGCCGCTGGCGGCCATGTTTAACGTCAAATCAAAATAATTTTAGACAAGGATCAACATCATGTCATACTGATCATTTTAGAAAAAGTCCAATATCAATATCACTTATAGTTTTCAAGAAATAGTCGCTACAAACTTGTATTTTGAAAATCTATTTTTAGCCATGTCGGCCATCTTGAATTTCCGGCCAACCTGAAATTTTTCTAGGATCAATTAGACATCAAGAGCAACATTCCTGTGAAGTTTCATGAAAATCCATTGAGTAGTTACAGAGGAGTAGTCGCTACAAGTTTTTACTAGATAATTCTATGTAAACAAAGATGGCCACTGACAGCCATGTTTAACATCGAATCAAAACGATTTTCGACAAGGACCAACATCATGTCATGCTGATGATTTTAGAAAAAGTCCCATATCAATATCACTTATAGTTTTCAAGAAGTAGGTGCTACAAACTTGTTTTTTGAAAATCAATTTTTAGCCGAGGGGGCCATCTTGAATTTCCGGCCGACCTGAAGTTTTGCTAGGATCAATTAGACATCAAGAGCAACATTCGTGTGAAGTTTCATGAAAATCTGTAAAGTAGTTTCAGAGGAGTAGTCGCTACAAGTTTTCATTATATAACTCTATGTAAACAAAGATGGCCGCTGACAGCCATGTTTAACGTCGAATCAAAATAATTTTCGAAAAGGATCAACATCATGTCATACTGATCATTTTAGAAAAAGTCCCATATCAATATCACGTATAGTTTTCAAGAAGTACTCGCTACAAACTTGTTTTTTGAAAATCTATTTTTAGCTGTGGTGGCCATCTTGAATTTCCGATCAACCTGAAATGTTGCTAGGATCATTTAGACATCAAGAGCAACATTCCTGTGAAGTTTCATGGAAATCTGTCAAGTAGTTTCAGAGAAGTAGTCGCTACAAGTTTTTACTAAATAGCTCTATGTAAACAAAGATGGCCGCTGGCACCATGTTTAACGTCGAATAAAAACGATTTCCGACAAGGACCAACGTCATGTCATGCTGATCATTTTAGAAAAAGACCCATATCAATATCACTTATAGTTTTAAAGAAGTAGTCGCTACAAACTTGTATTTTAAAAATCTATTTTTAGCTTTGGCGGCCATCTTGGATTTCACATCAACATGAATTTTTGCTAGGATTAACTAGACTTCATGAGCAACATTTCTGTAAAGTTTCATGAATATCCATCTAGTAGTCCCACAAATAAAAGTTTACGGACAGACGGACAGACAGACGGACAGACAGACGGACGACGGACACCGCACCATGGCATAAGCTCTGCTGATCTCTGATCAGTCGAGCTAAAAATGGATGAAAACAATGAATGTACATGTATTTTGCGTCCATATATTATGATAACAGGATTGTAGTAAAAAGATAAATATATATACTGAAACGCAAAAGAAACGCAACTTGGGAATTTCCGCTATATATTGTATATACTGCACACTTAATTCCACATAATATTCCAAAGAAATCCCAAGATGTTTTGTAAAAAAAAAATTGCAGTTAATTAGCGAAAGGACACAACTGTGATGTTATAGACGTTTAATCACTCTACACCTTGTAACAAGTAATTCATAAATGTTGAAGTTCCTCTTTGAAAAACTGAGCCAGTTCAGTACTGTATTTAACGTAAAGAGTTTGCAAAATTTTGCATCCTGAGTTTGCTCACATGCTTGAGCCAAACACGTACTCTGTCAATAATGAAACTTTGAAGGAATACTATTTGCTGTAGTTGTAGTACCGGTATGTGTTGTTTTAGTATTTTTTTCCAAAAGGAAAGGTCTTACGTAGCCATGTATCATTCGATTAACAGCAGCATATTGTACATACAATATATAGTCGAAATTCCCGATTTGCGTATCATTTGCGTTTCAGTATATTATATAGAGATTATTTAACAGCTGGTATCGATTATAGGGAAATCCTTCACGAGATGGTAGATGTCCGGTTCTTTTCACGATCGAGCGTAAGCGAGTGAGTGAAAAAGAACAGGCCTACCATTGAGTGAAGGAGTTCCCTATAATCGATCACAACAGTTAAATAATCTATTTATAACATTTTTAATCAGATTATGTATGATTTTAACCAAAATCTTTAGTTAGCGTTATTGACGGATGACATCGACGTCACCAATATATTATTGACGTCACAACTCAAAGTCGCAGTTAGTTATTTTTGTGTTCGGGGTTAGTTAATAATATTTAGCGATTATGAATATTCTTTCACTGAGAAATCCCAATCTCTCATCGATAAAAATGTAATAAATAGACTTTATCTAAATTATATCGAAGGTGAGAATGATAAGGAACACAAACCAGACAAAACCGATCAATAACTTTTCAGAAAATATCACAAAATCTATTTCTCTAAAACTACTAAATTTAGATTTATTTGGCACGTTTTAACAGACAATATTGTGATTTATATATGTTTTTGTCTTGGCATAACGTGCTTCAGCGCTATTATCATGTAATGGACACAACACGGCAAAACTCCCATTATAAATATGTAAAAAAAAAATGGAAAAAAAAATGCCTTACTTCCTAACAATATTTTTTGTCTCCAAACTGAGAAATTCCAATTTTATCAATTAACGTTTTCTTGAAATGAAAGTTTTTTATAGACTTTAAAAGAGCAAAACATCATACTTAGACAAATTTGATTAGCAAAATATTACACGTAGGCAAATTTGATATAAACAGTAAAATGATATCCATAATAGTCTGTAAGCATGTCTTCACCACTCTTTATGTTGTGTTTTGCCATTTTCACTATTTTATATTTGGCATTTCAAAAATTGGCGTGCAACAGTCTGGAATCGAAGCACGTTTCTGTGGTTTAATTACTGGTTGCGGCACGCCGATTTTTTCCTGAATATTTAGTAATTTCGCATTCTTGTTAGATGAAATCGAATATTTTCAACGTGCACGAAAAATATTTTTGACAGACGGGACCTGAATTAATATTGACAAGCCCGGGCTTGGGGCTATCCTATTTCGTGAGCACTGACTTTTATTTAAATTTGCTCATTTGAAGTAGTACAGCCCTAAGGTGTGATTGTGTTTGGGTGCTGTGGTTTCTTAAGGATCGCTTTTCTCATTCTTTTACCAAAATGTGTGTTTGTGATTGTGATAAAGTGGTTAAAGCATGACCTGACTGATATAAGAGGGTCTTAAAAGAGTGCTTATTTGAACTTATTAAAAGTTTTGGGCAAAAATGAAATTACGCAATGGCTTGCCCTGCATAATTTTTTGCCAACGAGTTTAATACTATTAACAAATGAGCACAAGGCAATGTACGCATCTATATATCACATAAATCACAAATAAACTGTAATTGCATTTCTCAGCCCAAGATCTGTTGCGATATTGTACCAATGGCTTTTACCAAAAATACAGAATTGTGTTATTTTATTCCCTGGCCATAAGTTTTGTAATCAATATATAAGCACAATAAAGGCACTTTGGCATACATTTTTCGTAATTCAAAAATGCCAAGGCAATGGGCATCATATTTGACATCTTGAAAACGCCACTGAACGTGATGCCATTTAAAACGTCACAATTTAAAAGCTCACAAGTTATTTATAAAATCATTTTAAGATTAAGACTATAGGACTTTCGGTCTATTTCGACCACAGACCTAATAACAAATATTATATTTATTAATATGTCTGTGATTTTGACACAAAACATACCTTTGATCTCTCTATAACTCCATTTACTACGCCTTGCATAACAAGTTAAGAGAATTCACATATTGTGACAAGCGAAGTCGGCAGCGACACTGACCTCGATTGATGGTTCACCTCGTGAGACGCTGTCGTCAATCCCATTTACTACGCCTTGCATAACAAGTTAGAGAATTCACATATTGTGACAAGCGAAGTCGGCAGCGACACTGACCTCGATTGATGGTTCACCTCGTGAGACGCTGTCGTCAATCCCATTTACTACGCCTTGCATAACAAGTTAGAGAATTCACATATTGTGACAAGCGAAGTCGGCAGCGACACTGACCTCGATTGATGGTTCACCTCGTGAGACGCTGTCGTCAATCAATTTTGAACAAGGCTGGGGGAAAACGCGTGTAACCAACTACACGCGGTGTATAAAAGTACATTCGACTCGACTTACTAGTATTGTTTGTGTGCATCATGACCTCGCCATTTTTTTGTGTGGCTTTTGTGTTTTTTTTATGTTCACAGCCAGATGAAATGTCAGAATCGTAAAAAGGGCTGGTAAGGTCAGCTTAATAAAACACATGACCGAAAGTGGTGGTACATTTCCCCGGAATTAGTTAGTTTATAAATATGTACATGTACATGTATTTGATAAAGAATGGTATTTACCGCCCTGTCTGCGTAGTTTTGGATTGGCCTTCTTCACCTGTTGCTTGGCTTCTATCTTTGGATGCAGAAAATAGTCTGCATTCTTGCCGTAGAGCTTGTATAGTTGCTGTTCATGCCAAGGTGCATCTGAGAAGAGAGAAAGCAGCAAATTTGTGAAACACAGCTGTCAAATAATAGACTGGTACCTAGAGAAAGCAGCAACTGTGAGAAATATAGACTGGTACAATATAAACAAGCAGCAACTGTGTGGCATTGCCGTCAAAAAAAGACTGGTTCATAGAGAAAGCAGCAACTGCATATAATATTGATGTCAAATAATAGACTGGTGCACAACGAAAGCAGCAGCTGTGTGAATAATAGACTGGTACACCAAGAAAACACTGTGTCAGGGGCGGCTCAAAACAACCTACACAATAATGTTGATGAGTGGTTAAACTTCCATTCAAATCCACTTAATAAGTCAATGCATTTTTAAACTTTTCAGAAAATGGACAATCTTAGACCAGACTATTCAGAGAACAGGAAATTTTAGTTCAGAATGATCGGAGAATGACCAACTTTAGACCCTTTTTGGCAAGCTCCTTTTTAAGCATTGTTAAAATAACGTTTGGAGAGAGGTCAAAGAGGTCAAAATCTGAATCCTTCTATTGGAACATAAGAATTTCAGAGAATATAATTATACTCATGGCCATTAAAACAATACTCTTATTGTTATTCCAGATACAGAAAGCACTTTAATTTGTGCCAAGAGTATAACGACAAATCTTTTTGTCAAGAGATACATCTATATCCTCACTATAATTATCTTGTCCACATTTGCATGTAAAACGATGCCTTAAAGGGACTGGAGGCAACCTGGAAGCATTATGGGTGTCTATCCAAAATTCGAATACAGTCTTCATAACGTGTTTCAGTTTCATATTCAGCGTGCATATGCACTAAACCACAGACATATTAATAAAAAGATAGGAAACTTCCTATCTTAACCAATGAAGTAACCAAAATATCCCGTGGCCCCTTAATTTTTCCTTCTATCTCCTCTCTCAATTATTCACTGATTTTGATGAGAATACATTCAAACGATTCATAGTGAATAGCAAAATGGTATTATAATAATTTATGTTTATTTTGAAAGTAAGAAATTGTGTAAAAAGATGTTTAAAGTTAAAAATGGCACCATTTTTCGCTTTTCTCTTAAAAATCAAGGTTTTGACATAGTCAAAGTTTCTGTCAAACTCCTTTTTTGCTGTAAATGTAAGAGAAAGAAAAATACTATCATTGGAACGAAAATTAAATTTGTGATGGTATTTGGTATGCATGAAACTTGTATCTATAAAACTCTTCATAATATGTGTGTTTAAAGTTGGGAAATAATTTGTGACATTTTCGCACTGAGCCACGTGAAATTTAGATAATTTTCGTAGAGTCCAATCTATTTGTTATTAGGTCTGTGACTAAACTAAGCCCCATGATCCATACAATTTAATTATTGTTAATGAAGTCAGAACTAGTTTGGTCTGGAAAACTAGATGACTCTGTTGGTTTTGTTGTATAAATCATTAACAGTAATTCATGTGATGCTTTAAGGCTCTAATAAATTATTGTTTTGCGATAGAGGTACGCTTTATTTAAATGTTAAGTACACCAGGGCCAGTTGTTGAAAGCTCAGTTAACTTAACCGAGCGTAAAGTCAAAATTTCAAATCCCTCGAAATTTCCCATAAATGAATAGTTCGACCAGAAATGTTGCATGTGAAAGCATTGTGTTAAGAAGAAATGCAAATTAAAAACTTTTAATAGTACACAACATATTTTTATGAGAAAAAGCACTTTGAAAGTGTAACTTTGAAAGTTTACACTAACCAAGGATTAAGTTAATCGATCTTTGAACTGGGTCCTGTTAGCAATATAATCCCCATAATGAATTAGCAACAAAACGCAGCCCAGTCGTCGAGCTGTCCAGACCAAACATTTTCAATAACAACAATTAATCGGAAGGTAACATGCAGATTATTTTAATGCATATTTCATATTAAGTACATTATGAATATCGTCCTTCAAGATCACCTCGTCCCTTTTAAGTAATTTTAGTATATATCTGCATAATTTTTGTTCAGATTTGAAAAAATCTAGACAAAAGCTCGCATAACCATATGATCTATTATTAATTAACTAAACTATATTAGCGTGTTTTACTAGAAACTCTACAAACAATACGACGCAAACTCAACCAATATGAACTGGAAGTCGGCATTCACGCTCGCTTATTGACCTATAAATGAAATTAACACTACTATAAACAGACGCAAATTATGTAAAAAACAACAAAAAAAACAACATAATTTAAGAGTTATTGGTCCGAGTAAGAGTTATTGGTCCGAGGACCAATAACTGGGCCAATATGAAATCATTTAATTAATAACATCATAGTATAAGCAACACGAGAATAAGTCAATCCTACCTTTAGGTATCATCTGTTCCTTCTTCTTTTCTTCTTCCTTTTCGTCGTCAGAGTCGACTAAGTCTGGGGTCGCAGACATGGCAGGTAGGGTCATCTTGAACGGGTTGCTGCGACGGCTTCCTGCCGTTGTAGGGGTGGTCGGAGACTTAGTTGGGGATGGCGGGACGGACTCATCTTTCTTGATTTTGAGTTTGGCTTTCTTCTCCTCTCTAGCATTCTTTTTGTCTTCCTCTGATGAAATAAAAAATCAAATCAATGAAAATTCACCCTCCTCCTAAACTCCCGTTGAGAGAAAAGCATCTTGAATGTTTGTGGGTGATCAAAAATATGTTTTTCATTTATATATATTATAGAAGAGATTTACCTTTTTGTTAAAGGGACAATGTCCGTAACTTTTAGCTTATAAAACACACACTAATTATGTTCGCAAACATTATGCACTAATCATTATTGAATATTTACTAATTTAAAGCAAGATTGTTTGAATGTGGGTGAGGGCTGGAATGGTGAGGGCTGATACCAGCCCTATCTCAAACCTAAGAAGTAATAATGTGGGTGAGGGCTGGAATGGTGAGGGCTGATCCCAGCCCCATCTCAAACCTGAGCAGTAAGAATGTGGGTGAGGGCTGATTCCAGCCCATCTCAAACCTGAGAAGTAAGAATGTGGGTGAGGGCTGATTCCAGCCCCATTCTCAAACATGAGAAGTAAGAATGTGGGTGAGAGCTGATCCCAGCCCCATCTCAAACCTGAGAAGTAAGAATGTGGGTGAGGGCTGATCCCAGCCCCATTCTCAAACATGAGAAGAAAGAACGTGGGTGAGGGCTGATCCCTGCCCCATCTCAAACCTGACAAGTAAGAATGTGGGTGAGGGCTGATCCCAGCTTAATCTCAAACCTGAGAAGTAAGAATGTGGGTGAGGGCTGATCCCAGCTTATTCTCAAACCTGAGAAGTAAGAATGTGGGTAAGGGCTGATCCCAGCCCCATCGCAAACACGAGAAGAAAGAATGTGGGTGAGGGCTGATCCCAGCCCCCATCTCAAACACGAGAAGAAATAATGTGGGTGAGGACTGATCCCAGCCCCATCCCAATCATGAGAAGTAAGATTGTGGGTAAGGGCTGATCCCAGCCCCATCACAAGAAGAAAGAATGTGGGTGAAGGCTGATCCCAGTCCCATCTCAAACCTGAAAAGTAAGAATGTGGGTAAGGGCTGCTTCCAGATCCATCTCATACATGAGAAAAAAGCATTTGGGTGAGGGCTGATCCCAGCTCCATCTCAAACATAAGAAGAAATCATTTGGGTGAGGGCTCAAACATGAAAATAAGATTGTCTGTTCCTGGTCTCATTGTGCTAGATCCCTGCTTTACCATCCTCCATGCTGATAACATCATCCAATTGGGGGTTATCCAGCAAAAAGCATGTTTAAAATATACATAGAAACTGACAAGTACCCTCTCAATTACTTTGTAATTTTGTAATGTATACTAATGGCACACATCAGAGAGGAGTTTATCCATTGGAGGAGGAGAAAGCCTAATGGATTCCGTCTATTTCTTTATATAATGAGCTACAACTGTCGAAACAGTGAAAAGATTTGGCTTCAAATGGATAGCAGCATGAAAACATTTCATAAATTCAGAAAAAATCGATTCTTAAGTTCTAAATTTACATTTGTAGAATAATTAAATCGAGCAACAAACACACATATCTCAAGTATCAGAAACTTAATACACAAAGTAATGCCAGACATTGCCACACATATTATAAGGGGTTACAACAGAATATTGTCATGGGCTATAACAGCATATTATCAGGGGCTACAAGAGAATATTAGCAAGACTGTCAGGAGCTACAAGAATATTGTAAAGGATTAAACAATGTCGGGGTGTGTGGGGTTACAAGATACTTCTGTCAGGGGTTACAAGAAAATATTGTCAGGGGTTACAAGACAATATTGTCAGGGGTATTTACAGGGGTTACAAGAAGTATTGGCAGGAGTATTGACAGGGGTTACAAGAGAATAATGTCAGCGGTTACAAGAACATACTGTCAGGGGTTACAATAGAAGATTGTCAGGGGTTACAATAGAATATTGTCAGGGGTTTCAATAGAAGATTGTCAGGGGTTACAAGAAAATATTGTCGGGGGTTACAAGAGAATACTGTCAGGGGTTACAATACATTTTCAGGGGGTTACAAGAGAATGTTGTACAAGGTTATAACAGAATATGGTCAGGGGTTACAAGAGACTATACTTGTCAGGAGTTACAAGAGACTATCATCAGGAGTTACAAGAGACTATTGTCAGGAGTTACAAGAGACTATTGTCAGGGGTTACAAGAGAATATTGCAAGGGGTTGCAAGAGATTATTGTCAAGAGTTACAAGAGACTATCATCAGGAGTTACAAGAGACTATTGACAGGGGTTACAAAATAATATTGGAAGGTGTTACAAGAGACTATTATCAGGGGTTACAAGAGAATATTGCCAGGGGCTATAAGAGACTATTGTCAGGGGTTACAAGAGAATATTGGAAGGTGTTACATGAGAATATTAGCAGGGGTTACTTGAGAATATGCCAGGCATTACAAGAGAATACAGTTAGGTGTTTCCAGAAACTATCGTTGGGGTTAAAATATACTTTTGCCAGGAGAATATGGTCATTACAAGGAAATATTGGCAATTGTAACAAGATACAATTGTCAGGAGTTACAAAAGACTGACATGGCCACACTTACTGCCTCAAGTTACAAGAAAGAATGCTAGCCAATACCGCAATGCCATCTCATTGTCAGGGGTTATAAACAAGAAATGCCTCAAATATAACCAGGACTTACAACATAGTACTGTCCGACAATGCCACACTTAATGTCAAGTGTTACAAGAGATGATGTCAGACATGTCCACAATTATGCCTGGGGTTACAAGAGATGATGTCAGACATGTCCACAATTATGCCTGGGGTTACAAGAGATGATGTCAGACATGTCCACACTTAATGCCCGGGGTTACAAGAGATGATGCCAGACATGTCTACACTTACTGCCTGGGGTTACAAGAGATGATGTCAGACATGTCCACACTTACTGCCTGGAGATACAAGAGATGATGTCAGACATGTCCACACTTACTGCCTGGGGTGACAAGAGATGATGTCAGACATGTCCACACTTACTGCCTGGAGATACAAGAGATGATGTCAGACATGTCCACACTTACTGCCTAGGGTTATAAGAGATGATGTCAGGCATTTCCACAATAATGCATGGGGTTACAAGAGATGATGTCAGACATGTCCACACTTACAGCCTGGGGTTACAAGAGATGATGTCAGGCATGTCCACACTTACAGCCTGGGGTTACAAGAGATGATGTCAGGCATGTCCACACTTACAGCCTAGGGTTACAAGAGATGATGTCAGGCATGACCACACTTACAGCCTGGGGTTACAAGAGATGATGTCAGGCATGACCACACTAACTGCCTTTTGGTTACAAGAGATGATGTCAGGCATGTCCACATTTATGCCTGGGGTTACAAGAGATGATGTCAGACATGTCAACACTTACACCCTGGGGTTACAAAAAATGATGTCAGGCATGTCCACATTTATGCCTGGGGTTACAAGAGATGATGTCAGACATGTCCACACTAACTGCCTGGGGTTACCCAAGATGATGTCAGACATGTCCACACTAACTGTCTGGGGATACCCGAGATGATGTCAGACATGTCCACAATTATGCCTGGGTTACAAGAGATGATGTCAGGCATGTCCACATTTATGCCTGGGGTTACAAGAGATGATGTCAGACATGTCAACACTTACAGCCTGGTGTTACAAGAGATGATGTCAGGCATGTCCACATTTATGCCTGGGGTTACAAGAGATGATGTCAGACATGTCCACACTAACTGCCTGGGGTTACCCGAGATGATGTCAGACATGTCCACACTAACTGTCTGGGGATACCCGAGATGATGTCAGACATGTCCACAATTATGACTGGGGTTACAAGAGATGATGTCAGGCATGTCCACAATTGTTTCCTGGGGTTACAAGAGATGATGTCAGGCATGTCCACATTTATGCCTGGGGTTACAAGAGATGATGTCAGACATGTCCACACTAACTGCCTGGGGTTACCCGAGATGATGTCAGACATGTCCACACTAACTGTCTGGGGATACTAGAGATGATGTCATACAAGTCCACACTAACTGCCTGGGGCTACCTGAGATGATGTCAGACATTTCCCCACTTAATGCCTGGGGTTACAAGAGATGATGTCAGGCATGTCCACACTGACTGGGGAAACAAGAGCTGATGGCAGACATGTCCACACTAACTACATAGGGTTACAAGAGATGATGTCAGACATGTCCACACTTACTACATAGGGTTACAAGAGATGATGTCAGACAAGTGCACACTTACTACATAGGGTTACAAGAGATGGTGTCAGACATGTCCACACTTACTACATAGGGTTACAAGAGCTGATGTCAGACATGTCCACACTTACTACATAGGGTTACAAGAGCTGATGTCAGACATGTCCACACTTACTACATAGAGTTACAAGAGCTGATGTCAGACATGTCCACACTTACTACATAGGGTTACAAGAGATGATGTCAGGCATGTCCACACTTACTACATAGGGTTACAAGAGATGATGTCAGACATGTCCACATTTACTACATAGGGTTACAAGAGATGATGTCAGGCATGTCCACACTTACTACATAGGGTTACAAGAGATGATGTCAGGCATGTCTACACTTACTACATAGGGTTACAAGAGAAAATGTCAGGAAAGGTCCACACTTACTACATAGGGTTACAAGAGATGATGTCAGACATGTCCACACTTACTACATAGGGTTACAAGAGCTGATGTCAGGCATGTCCACACTTACTACATAGGGTTACAAGAGCTGATGTCAGACATGTCCACACTTACTACATAGGGTTACAAGAGCTGATGTCAGGCATGTCCACACTTACTTCATAGGGTTACAAGAGCTGATGTCAGACATGTCCACACTTACTACATAGGGTTACAAGAGATGATGTCAGACATGTCCACACTTACTACATAGGTTACAAGAGATGATGTCAGACATGTCCACACTTACTACATAGGGTTACAAGAGATGATGTCAGGCATGTCCACACTTACTACATAGGGTTACAAGAGCTGATGTCAGACATGTCCACACTTACTACATAGGGTTACAAGAGCTGATGTCAGCCATGTCCACACTTACTACATAGGGTTACACGAGATGATGTCAGGCATGTCCACACTTACTACATAGGGTTACAAGAGATGATGTCAGACATGTTCACACTTACTATATAGGGTTACAAGAGATGATGTCAGGCATGTCCACACTTACTACATAGGATTACAAGAGCTGATGTCAGACATGTCCACACTTACTACATAGGGTTACAGGAGCTGATGTCAGACATGTCCACACTTACTACATAGGGTTACACGAGATGATGTCAGGCATGTTACTACATAGGGTTACAAGAGCTGATGTCTGACATGTCCACACTTACTACATAGGGTTACAAGAGCTGATGTCCGACATGTCCACACTTACTACATAGGGTTACAAGAGCTGATGTCAGGCATGTCCACACTTACTACATAGGGTTACAAGAGATTATGTCAGACATGTCCACACTTACTACATAGGGTTACAAGAGATGATGTCAGGCATAATTAGGAATCATTAGATTTGTACCGCAATCATTAAAAGTGCATTTCTATTGTTATTGCACACTCTAACCCCTTATAATGTTCATTTTTTAATTTAATCAAACTACTGTAAAAGGATTACCTTTTATAGCATGTAAAGGGTTAACATATCCTTCCTTTGAGATCGGCATGACTTGTACAATATAAGCAGTTAGCTTGTTTAATATCTTTAGCTTGCTTAAAGTATGTTCACTACACTGACAAATAATTCACTTATAGTCATCACCTTACACTTATGCTGTCCTGATTAACATATAGTCATTACCTTATACTAATGCATATAGTCATCAACTTACACTTATGCTGTCCTGATTCACATATAGTCATTACCTTATACTAATGCATATAGTCATCACCTTACACTTATGCTGTCCTGATTCACATATAGTCATTACCTTATACTAATGCATATAGTCATCACCTTACACTTATTATGTCCTGATTCACATATAGTCATTACCTTATACTAATGCATATAGTCATCACCTTAAAACATCCAGATAATAATACAATCCGGACACATCTCAATATTGTTTTACTTGTATATTTTTATAAACCGGACAGCATTTGAACAACGTTGTCGTGTGTATTACTAACTGACAATCTAACTAAATATATGCACACTTTATTCAGCCATTATTCAGGATCCAATTTCCAATGTACATAAATTAATCCTCAATTACAAGTGATCTGTGATCAAAAACATACAAAATTAAAACTTTAGATCTAAGTGTTACACTTTTGTGTATTATAATCCTTGAATAACGATTGATTAATCCTGAATTTGTCAATAAAGGACTGGGACCAGGATTAACGGTAACCAAGATCTTAAGATCTTAATAAATATATGCATGTACACTATTTAATATCCAGCTGGAGAGATAATCTCTACAGCAATTGAGATAATCTCATCTCAAACCAACAAACCAAGGGTTATATATAATATTCTGCAAACTGATTGCAAAAAGGGTATATATATGAAATACTTTAAGAGGCAGTTAAATTCGTTACTCGTGTATTAAGTTTTGATAATATCGCAGATTTATATATAGTTTGTCTAAATTCCATTGCGATAAAACTGTCCAAATTGTATTTAATTGCAGTTTTGTATAGTTTGTCCTAAATTGTTTTCTGATAAAACTAATTTGACCTATCATTTCTTTGTAGGTCACCGAAGGAAATAAACACTGGTTTCCTTATGCCCGCAGAAGTGGCCTCTATCATGGAGTCAACCTCTAAAAACAGGTGGTCAGATGCTTTAACATGGCTGTGACTCGGGTCAAGCTACAGTTCATCATTTTGTTTGAATTCCTAAATTGGTGGATGCACACCAATACAAGAATGTGGGACTTTATGTCCAAATAAAACGAATTGAATTGAATTGAATGTTGTTTAACGGCTCATCAACACTGTATAGGTTATTTAGAGCAGCCCCAGAGAGAGGGGAAGGATACATAGGAATCCGGGAACCTGCCCTACTCTTATTATCGAATAGATTCCTATGGTTGTTTAACGCGCTCGGAGGATAGACCGATTTTACGTCCCCATCCGAAGGACGAGGCTAAGGATAAGTGTCTTGCCCAAGAACACACCGACGGAACTCAGTGGCACCACGGAGGATTGAACCCGGGGCCTCCGGTTACAAATCCGCCCCAAATAAAACGAGGATAAACCATAATACACTTATTGTCCCATGTGATTTTATTTTACAAAATAGGGTAAGATTAATAGGGTAGGATGGGATGGGTTATCTCAGAGATTATACACATTAACTCTGAACCCACTAAGCATGACTATAATAGCCTTTGCGACCATTGTAAACCCAGATCAGCCTGCGAGTAACTTTGTCACATGAATGGAATGGTCTTAATTATTCAAAGAAAGAACAGTCCATTATATATATGTAGCCGGTTAAGGGTTAAGACATGTATTACATATCAGAAGTGCGACAAGCTGGTTTATATATACCGAGGACACTTTCTCAACTCTGTCATGAAGGCCCTTGGCCTAGCAAGGTTTGGCTACCAAGCCTGGAGAGGTCAGAAACCTTAAAGTGAAGGTGCTTGGCCTCGCAAGGTTTGGCTTCCATGCCTGGACAGAGGTCTGAAGTGCAGTGCTACCACAGTGACCCCAAAGTAGTAATATAGTATAGTTACCAAGTGACTGGCGACAGATCTGGCTTAGTTCTGCGGTCTTTGCCGACTTTCTTGCCTTGTCTGCCTCCCGCTTCTGAAAATATAAATATAATGATTGTGTTATATTGGATCATGGACACATGGCAACCTTGAGGTCTGTTTTACATGTCGTCTTTTTTTCTTCCTAAGCCCCCTATTAAATAAACTTTTATTTTTAAACACTTTGAAGTTTTTCTACAATTAACTGTATCTACTAGCTGTGTCTCAATAGTTTAGAGAATTAAAAAACCTAACACATTTCAAATGCATAATAATATTTTCTTTTACAGTAAATAGTCCATAGTCATAACAATTGATAAGTGGAGATAATATGCCAAAGCTATAAATTGTGTGTATAATAAGAATAAAACATGCAGATTTTAAAAATGCTGATTATGGCTACCTTAGTTATTTCCCTTTATGAAAACCTGTGAACAGCTTAGAGAAGCTCTACTGAGTTCATTATAACATTGTGGAAGTATTCTTGCATTCAGTCATTTTGAGTAAAAATAAAGCCAGACTGTGAGTGTCCCTTTAAAGAGACATATGTGTATCCTTATGAGAATATAACACATAAATGTCAAAGGGACACTGTCCCTAAGTAAAGCATATTTTGAGCATAAGCAAATCACCGTCGGTTTATTCAGCAAATGTATACATGGAAACATGAGCATAGACCCAAATAAGTATGTAGTAACAAATATGCTAATTTAATTTTTTTTTATTGTTTGTAAACATCGCTCGGACTGCAATATTTACAATGCTTTGCTCACGCAATATCCATTAGCGCATTAGGTTTTCATTACAGTATGTCTGGCATCACGTAACTATTCCATGTAACTCAATCGGGCACATGTTGGTCTTACACGCATGTGTAATTTTAGTGTGGGCTCGGATTTTAATCTCACTAATTGGTACTTTTTTTCTACTGAATTCCGTCAAAACATCTTGTTTCTATTTAGTAAATATTGAATAATGGTAGTTGTGTAATGTTTGTAAATGTAATTATTTTGTGTTTCATAAGCTAAAACTACTGCTAATGCAGCTTTCAGATTGCCACAGGAATACAGAATTATTACAGATCGTGGAATCACAATATTTAAGGTCATATATGACAGTCAATTTATTTTTTTGGTGGAGACAGGGAGCCACAACGAGAACTTATTCATGGTGTATCTTTATGAGCCTACATATATTTGTAAAAGACTGCCACACAAATGCAGAATTATTACTGATCATGCAGCTTACATGAGAACGTATTAATAATGTATGTCCTCAAGACTACTGTATAAATGTTAGACTGCCACACAAATACAGAATTATTACCGATCCTGCAGCTTACATGAGAACGTATTAATAATGTATGTCCTCAAGATTACTGTATAAATGTTAGACTGCCACACAAACACAGAATTATTACTGATCATGTAGCTTACATGAGAACGTATTAATAATTTATGTCCTCAAGACTACTGTATAAATGTTAGACTGCCACACAAATACAGAATTATTACTGATCCTGCAGCTTACATGAGAACGTATTAATAATTTATGTCCTCAGGACTACTGTAGTCTGGTGTGGAGTGCGTAGTCTAGTGGTAGAGCACCGAACTCATGATCGAGAGGTCGTGGGTTCGATCCTCCGTCGAGGCCACGTTATTTATCCTTGAGCAAGATAATTAATCCACATTGCTGAGTACTGGTTCTACCCAGGAAGCCATCGAGAGTGATTAATCTAAGTTGAAGAACTTGTTTCGCAATCGATGTAAAATAAGTATGTTTAAAACTACTGTATAAATGTTAGACTGCCACACAAACACAGAATCATTACTGATCCTGCAGCTTATATGAGAACATATTAATAATGTATGTCCTTCAGACTAATGTATAAATGTTAGACTGCCACACAAATACAGAATTATTACAATCAATGAGGGAAACCTGAAGTTTTGTTTGTGGCCTATAAGCTGCTGCAAATCACCGCAAAAGAAAGCCCAATACGTAATTGTATTAAACAAATATTGGAGAAGAACTCTGTAATTAAGCGTTTGCTTGCGACCTAATCCTTTTAAGCATCTTGTACCACGTCTGTAGCATTATTGGAAAATAATTTTAAACAAACGAATATTTTTCAAGTACATTATACATGAGATCGTGCCTCAACATGCAGAGGATATTTTGATTTTTTTTGAAATACTGTGACAAAGGCAGTAAAAATGCTCATTACACATTGTTATAACCTCATGAATGATCATTACACAGCTATTGTGCGTGTCAAATCCATTTATATATCTATTTCAGCCTAAAATCAACGCTTCTGAAAAGAACAATGATAAAGAAAGCCCATTAAATTAAAAAAATTAGCAACGTCTGCTTGACACCGTAAAAGACAATAGTGACCGCCAATAAACCAGAAACAATTCTATTACAATTTACGATATTCTTTCACCCGAGGACCAGCGAGTTTTCACAAAAGAATTCGTTTTTCAAACATCGAACAAACAAGCAAACCATTTCGGTGAATAGTAAAACAAAGAAAGTAAAGATAGACACCATGCAGATAAGCAGATAAAGACATTATCTGCCCGAGTCATGTACATACCATTTTTAAAAATTCCCCAGTTGAACAATTGGAAGTCAATCTTCCATACACTAAATCGTGAAAACCGTCGTATCCATGCCCATACACTATTGTCTTAAAGATCGCTTACTACTTCAAACAAAGATATATGATTACTTTACCATTCATGTTTGTCAATGATATACATATCTTTCAAAAATAGTACATGTCGTCTGCTAACATGATAAAGCAAAACTCAAGACACTCAGTACAATATTTGATTACCCGCAAATATAACTATATCTTCTGTTACTAGACATTACATGGGGATTATCAAAATATGTTTGTAACAAACAAAAACTGGCACTTGATACAGTGGAGGAGAGCATATAATACTTAGTAGTACACACACAGACACATTAATCTACCAAAATCTTTCACAATTTGTCTTTCAAACTATCACAAAATTGTTAACCTTTATTCAAAAAGGCATTCAATAATTACAATTAACAAGATTTAGCTATTCATGTTAAAGTACACTCGAGAAAGAATTCATATTAAAGTTTATGTATGGAATAAAGGAAACTTCAATCATAACAAAGATGTTTACTTTATTGACAGACGGTCACATATTTATTTTAAAACTTATTTTGAAATCTTCCATTAGGCACACTATCATATTAGATTATAACAAGCTATTTGTTAAAGGGACTCACGCCAATCTTTATTTTTAACAACTCACGTCGTCCTGTTAGTTTTTCTGCATAACTTGCATTTGTTCAATCATTAATATTAATTATAAGAATAGTATTAAGCAATTTGTTTTTGCATATTATTTTTTTTGATCTTATTGCACAAATAATATATTAAAACTTATAGTATAATAAGACGAAATAGTGAATACTTAAAATTAGATTTATTTAAATGTAACCAGGGTAAAAGTACAAATGATACTGGATATATAAATTTACACTTATTTCAAACACGTCAAGATTGCCGTGTGTCCCTTTAAAAATTAATGGCCACCCTTTTTGTAGTATTATCAATTAACGAATTCAACTCTTAAACATCAAATGAACATTTCTTGATACTTCCGGAAAGAAACATATATTTAAAACCGCTGCTAAGTTGTATGTAAAAAACAAGTATTAATTGCATGACGTAGATACTATTTTTGTGACTGCACGGGGAAATGAGGTAAATCTGAATTGTATACCTGCACAACTATTGCCAGATAATTGATAAACACATTTACCCGTGGATTAATTTACCTGTTCAAAGTTTTCTATGTCATCAAATAAAACCTTATTCTCGCTTTTCACAGATATTGCAATGTGTGAATTGTAAATATATATTGTTGTGTATTGATTTTGATTTAAAGAAACATAAACATGTTCATGAAACAAAACATGGCCAGAAAACTTTAACTTCAAATTCTCACATTTTAGGGAAAACATAGTAACAGTCAACCATTCAAATTTCTAAAAACACAGTTCAGTAACACAATTATGGTTTTAGTTTAAAATTTTTTGAAATTTGCCTCGCTTTATTAGAATTGTTTTTCAATTAACCCTGCATCTATCAGTCACAAAACTGCAATGTGCTCAGACTACACAATGTGTTTGGTGTGTAACATCATTTTTCAACACATTTTAGCTATATATATGACGGTTGGTTTTCAGTCGATGTTTACTGGTGGAGGTAGACCTGGGTAGAATCAGTACTGTATACCTCCCGCCATCTGTAAGAATCAACACTTATTTATAAGTCAAACACCATGATGGAGGCATGTCTGATGGGAAACTTCATCACATCTCCCTCTGAGGTGGCTGTCCCAATATAACCTAATATAATGTGTAAACGGGCCCTACAATCCCATTTCATTCATTACACCTTGATACCAACTCTTAGAAATGGTGCCATGCAACAAATTAAAACTCTATACAGTGACAAATAAGACCCGAAAACTTAATTTAGACCAAGTTTAGCCAATCAATTTTATCTCCTCTAAGATTTCTGTGGACAAAGATGAACATACTCGCACAGAAACATGTTTTTACCGGTTGCTTCAAATTGAACAAAATATTGTGCATGCTTTGCATGGAGTCTAAATAGGTATAAGAAGTTAGTTTAGAGTTCTTTCTGTAACTAGAAGGGTGTTTCACCTAACACTGGTGTGCACTTGTCTGCCATGTGCTTATGGCCAAGCTTAAGTTGCAGGTTAAAGTGTAACGGACAACGACAGACGACGGAAGACAGACGATGGACATAATCGGATCCCTACGTGTCTGCCATGATCCCTAAGTGTCTGCCATGCTACGTAGCTGACACAAAAAGATGCATGCACTTTGCTTCATGCATTTTATTTATCCTCTAATGTTTACTAATTTAAATACAACTTCAACTAAAAGGACAAGTATTAGATCATTAGTTGAGGGGTCAGCGCAAAACTACTGTAACTACATATGAATAAACAAGAAGATACAATAGTTTTGTACTGAACCCTCAAATCTGGTCAAGCTTTATGGATCTTCAAAGGATATTCATTAACTTGATGGTACATAAGCCCCTCATTATCAAGGCGAACGCATGATAAATACCCATTCTATATACAGGAAATTACCCAGAATTATGTTCTCAATAAATAAATTGCTGCAATTAATAACAGTACCAGTACAATCGTTAGTGCTGTTGACACATAAATATTCATTAAGACAATGCACATGGTGGAGAGACGAGGCCTCAACATCATACCAGACTGATAAAAGGTTTTCAATTTTTCTTCTTTATACTGACTTAGCTAAAAATTGAATAAATTATTGGTTCTATATAATCAATCATTAGTAATATGCAACAGCAATTTGCTTTTAACTCTTCAAATAATCATTAATAATGAGCAAAAATGCCGGTTATGTAGAAAAACTACCGCTAATGGGTACACAATTTTTTAAAAAAAACAAGAGTCCCAATGGGGCCTGTGGACGCTCCACTGGCTAAAATGGCTTTTATATCAAGAGTTGTTGTCATAAAATTTAACCATAGGACGGCGACGACACGTGCAACTAGGCTTCTCACTCATCATCCCCACACAAGATTCGTTGAAATCCGGCCAGGAGACTAGTCTACACAATGTTTGTGTATTAAAACATTTCAAAGGCCATAACTCTGCCAAAATCATTTAACCGGAACATGGTGACAATATGTATATAACTAAGCTTGGTACTGATCATCCCTGCGAAGTTTCATTGAAAATTGGCCAAATGAAGGCCACATTGTCGTAACGGTGCAAAACACAGCATTTGAACTAAATCAAGGGCCATGACATTGACAGTAACAATCTGGTAAATTTTGGTAAAGATCAAGGGAAAAATGAAGGCCCTATCATGTTAACAAGGCAAAATATAGCAATTTTAACTAAATCAAGGGCCATAACTCCGCTGTTACTAGTCCAAACTGGCTGGTTTTCAAACTCCTCTGAGCTTTTATTGATATCAACAATCTGGTAAAGTTTGCAAAAGATCAGATGAAAAACGAAGGCCCTATCGTGTTAACAAGGCCAAATTTTAACATATTTCATAAAATCATGGGCCATAACTCTGGTGTAAATGGTGTGATCTGGCTGGTTTTCAAACTCGTCTGAGCTTTCACTGATATCAACAATCGGGTAAAGTTTGAAAAATATTGGATGAAAAATGAAGGCCTTATCGTGTTAACGAAGCAATATATAGCAATTTTAACTAAATCAAGGGCTGTAATTCAGGCGTTACTGGTCCGAACTGGCTTGTTTTTAAGCTCGTCTGAGCTTTCATTGATATCAACAATCTGGTGAAGTTTGAAAAAGATTGGATGAAAAATGGAAGCCCTATCGTGTTAACGAGGCAAAGGTTAACGGACGGACGGACGACAGACAACTCGCCATCCCATAAGCTCTGCTGGCCAGTAGAGCTAAAAACCATGATTGCTGTGTGTACTTTAACAGTGGCAGAACTTACTCCTTTGTCAGTTCATGGGCTGCAATGGGCTTAGTGAACAGCATGGGCTGTGATGGGCTAGTGAACAGCATGGGCTGTGATGGGCTAATGGATAACATGGTAAAACATGAGTCTGGAGATCAGTCTTAGTAAACTGTTTCTGCCATCGGTTTGTGTTAAATTCTTAGACATGACACTTCCCTTAACCTCGAACATTGGATGGGGACATTCACCGGGCTATCTCTTGTATTGGAGTCTATCTTAGAACCATTGGAATAATTGCGGAGTTGCAGTTCTTTCTTTATCTCGGCATGATCAGCAATTGCCGTGGCTACCCGAGTATTGGAGAATCTGGAGTATTGAATTATCGGACCTCATAAAAGATTCATAGAAATCTCGATCCAATCCACCCATTGAACCTTCATAAATGATTGATTTATTTGTCATGCCAATGTAAGCCTAATGACAACCCTTTCAAGAGTTTGGAAAATCCATAGTTCTCTACTGTTTGCTCATATACGACAGTGATCCTCCATGCTTTCCTTTCACCTGGCCGAGCTATGGATTCACGTGAAGTAATAATTGATAACATAATTTTCCAGAAAACAAACTCAGACTTGCGTACAGCCAATCGGAGTTGGACAAGTGTATACAGTAACGGCAATGCCCCGAATGCCACGTTATGAACAAAATTATAAAGGATAATCATGGGACTGTCTTACGGTGTGGTGTACGGTGTGGTGTACGGTGTGGTGTACGGCGGTAGGGGATATGGTGAGCCTCGGAAGAGATTAGATTAAAAGTTTTTCACCTGTTAATATTTTATGTCATGCCAACTCCTCAATATGAAAAGTGGAATTGGGAAGTCTTTTAGGGTTGGAATCTCACAGAAATTGCCACAGCTTAATTCCTCACCTAAGATCATTGGTCGACACAGAATATGACTATTTGAAAAAATCTTACACGAGGCCGACCATAAAAAATTGTTGGTTTGCTGTTTCCCTACCTACCCACGAAAAAGGGCCCTACCCAAAACTTTTTATAGCAGTTCTTTAAGATATCTTTTTTTTTTTACTATTTTTAGTATATTTTTCTTTCATTTCTAAAGGTTTTTACTATCTTGGCAAAATGGCAAAAAAAATTCACCTACCTACCTACCCACTTATAAAATCCAGGGTTGGGAAACAGCAAATAAATATATTTTTAAGGATGGCCCGAGTGCTTGAATATATATTACTGAAGTTACTAAACAAGAGTTTGCAAATACGATGTAGAAAAAAATAATGTTGTGTTTCAAAACATTATTGCCTCCAACCTAAAAAGTTCGAATTTTTATCGCCACTAAAAGGTACTAAATTTTCCAATTCTATATTACTCTTAATTATATCTTAGAAATTTCGCAAACAAACTATAGTTTCCTTTTCATTTTTTTCCCCTCCTCCTTCCCTACATTTTAGCTGAAAAACATCGGTAAAACAATTAATAAAAAACATACTGGCCTAATTAAAAAAGAAGAAATTCTTATTTCACCACCAGAAGCCATTTTATGTGATAAATTGTATAAAGGAGGGAAATTCATGGCAAACAGATACCATAGGACAGAGACACATTGCATAATGGGAATAAATCATCCATAGCATGCTGCTACTTAGAAATTACTTAGAAGGATCATCTTTATAAAAACATTGTATCCACTGAATAGTCATACAATAGGTAGGTTTTATTTATTTCTCTTAAATAAACATACATCTACGGTACATTTTCTTTTTGTTGAATTTCAGTCAATTAACATGATATGGTTACATGCCGTTTCCATCATTTGTTTGCCTTCTGCATGTTTTTTGCATTTTTTCTGCCTTCTGTTTTGCCATTTATTAGTCTTCTAGATGCTGTTTGCATCTTTTTTGCCTTGTGGATGCTGTTTTGCCATTTATTTACCTTCTAGATGCTGTTTGCAAATTTGTTGAGTTTTGGATGATCTTTTCACCATTGATTTTCCTTCTAGATGCTGTTTACATCTTGTATGCTTTCTGCAAGCTGTTTGACAGTCATTTTCTTGCCTTCTGAATGATGTTTCCAATATTTGTTTACCTTCTGCTGTTACTGACATTTATTTTTCTTCTGCAAGCTGTTTTCACCATTTGTTTGCCTTTTGCATGCTGTTTGACACAGTCGTTGTTTTGCCTTCTGGATGCTGTTTCCAACATTTGTTTTCCTTCTGCAAGCTGCTTTCACCATTTGTTTGCCATCTGCATGTTGTTTGACACAGTCATGTTCTTGCCTTCTGGATTAGCAGCTGTTTCCAACATTTGTTTGCCTTCTACTGTTTCCAACATTAATTTTGTTTGCCTTCCACTGTTTCCAATATTTATTTGCCTTCTGCTGTTTCTAACATTTGTTTGCTTTCTGCTGTTTCCAACATTTGTTTGCCTTCTGCAAGCTGTTTTCACCATTTGTTTGCCGTCTGCTGTTTTCAATGTTTGATGTAGTTACCATAATGTACTTTCCATAAATACAATCAGGAGTTCCCACAATGCCTTCTGATTTCCCACAATGCCTTCCAATTTCCCACAATGCCTTCTGTTGTTTTAAACAATGCTTTCTGCTGTCTGCTGTGTTGCAATATCCACTGGAAAATCTGATTTCAAATGGTGCTAGAAACAAGGTTTACTCTATGCACCACGGAAAACCAGGTCTTCTGCTTGGACAGATCTTAGTAACCTCGTCATGCATGGCCTTAGCACACTCACACATTGCATATAAATATTATTTACAAAGTACATCAAAATAAATACTTCAAAATATGTTTGGGTTTGTTTCAAATCAAACAAGCAAGTTCTATTATGTCTGCTTGACGAGACTCAATTTGTTTTCAGTAACAATACCAATTTTTCTCACTAATTTTTTCTTAATGGAAGAAATGTTTCTGCTTTGTTTTATTTGTGTCTGTGCAATGCCAGCATGCATTTTCCAGCCTGATAAAAAATAGTATCATAGCAAATAAACAACAGAGATATTAGGTTTCAAAATGTATGTATATAGCTGCAGGTCAATGACCTAAAACCAATTTAGAAGCATACTCAGTTGCAAAAGGAAGTGTACACAGCTCAGTTTAATTGCGAAAGAAAGTGTGCACTGAGTTTTTTTTTAGAATTAATTGTATAAATTCCAACATTAATATGTCATGTTTGCTACCAACATTTTTATCATTCCATTGCCAATATCATGTTGTCATTTGTTTTTCAATAGGTTGAATCATTAAGGGACTGTCACTTTTTAAAGAGGGGTCAGTAAAGTAGGTTTAAAGTAAAATTTTCAAAGTGTACACTTTCTTTTGCAACTGAGTATATACTGACTGTACTATACTCGGTAAAAAAAGTTTTGGACCAGGGTATATAAAGTCATATAAAAATAAAACTAGTGGACAAAATTTAAGTATCTGTTTTTAGTAACCAAGGTCTACCCTACCCGGTTAATTTGGTACCAGAAACATTAAATTCCAAGCAAGATTTTATTTTTAAAAAATATCGCGAACACACAAAGGGTCTGTAAAAAATGTTGCAAAGTCCATACAAAGTAACAGTTACGGACACATTCGAGTAACCAATAAAAAGATTATTATTTTTTCGCAAACTTTCATTGTAAATGATAATTGTTGTTGATTGTTGATCTATTGTGAAATATCAACTGAGATAATAAGAGTTATGGTCGAATGTCATGATTCAGCGATCATTGTACGGGTTCGAACACTGCCCTGGTCCAAAACTTCTTTTACAGAGTATATAATGTGGTTTAATAAATCTGCAGTAATCACAAAGTGAGAGACGAAGAGCAATATCTCAGGTGTTTTGCATCTAATACTGCCATTTTAATCTTGATTTTTTTTAAAAATTGTGGCATTCCGTTAGTTTTAAGCTATTAATTTGCATATCTGAAAATCCATATTAAAAATTATGCGAAGAGTTTAAAGCAAATTAATTTTTACTAATTGTTGAATACATTGCACCAATAATAGTGTGGTAGAATAACCACAACACACTGAAACTTTAATTATAAGCAAGCAGTGTTAAAGCCAAAACGATATTGGAGTGATAATTTGGATGCTCATTGATACATAATTCAAAATTGCAAACATGGTCAAGCCCATTGGACATAAAACTTTGTTTTATTCCGTGAAGTATTTGAAAAAAAATTGGAATCACACAAGTATGATGTGTTCTTTTTTTTCTTCACATTTATCAATCATGATCCATTATGGAACTATCAGAGCTATCTTGCATTTAGTTAAAACACCACTTTTCATATACACACATATCATGAAAATCGTAAAACATTGTTAAATAAATGTTCCATGCTTAAATTGTTAAAAACAGCACAAATAATTGTTAATAACCTTACCAGTATAAGGAAATAATTACCAAAGCTTTTAATTTCAAAATTATCTCCCTTTTCATTAAAAAAATGAACAAATTTATAATTTTTATAAAGCATGTAAATTAAAATATTTTTCTATTGTTTTAGAAAATATTGCTTGAAGAGAAGGTGCGCTGCATTATACCTGTTGATAATGTTTTTAGTTTAAACTGATTTATTTTACATCGATTGTAACGAAAGCTCCAAAACTTATTTGAATCACTCTCGATGTCTTCCTGGGTAGAACCAGTACTAAGCAAATGCAGATAAAGTGTCTTGCTCAGGGACACAACGCATATGGCAATGGCGGGGATCGAACCCACGACTTTCCGATCCTGGGTCCAATGCTCTACCACTGATCATACTTTTATTACGTAATGCGTGACCGCTGCGACACACAGCATAACATCTGTCCAATGGGATTTACCATGTTATGTAATTTGCTAAATTTATTTTACAGTCAATAATAAACAAGAAATGTCACTGTAAGTGACAAATGCCCCCGAACTGACCTTTGACTCCTAAGTGTGCCCTTGACCTTGGAGCCACGGACCTGGATTTTGTGCGCGACACATCGTCTTATTGTGGTGAGCAATTGTGCCATTAGTTATTTGAAAATCCGTCCATTTTTGTCAGAGTTATTAACCGGACATGATTGTACGGACGAACGAACGGACGGACGGTGCGACTACTATACGCCACCCTTCGGGGGCATAATAATTTCTTGACAAATATTGGCAAGCATGAACTTCGAAATTCCCTATCTTACTTAACCACACAATCATAATTTATAAACCAAAGACCTACTTCTGCCTCAAATGCCAAATATTTACATCTGTGGTTAAATGAGATTTTTTTCTGGCAAGCAATTTCATTTTTTTGTCATCTGTTAAGAGATATTCTATCTCCAATATGTCATGTGTAACAGTAGAACCATTTGATAAGAAAACTGACTTGAACAGTGAACTTAATAGTGTGAAAGAGTGAATGTGAGTGAAAAAGGAGGTGTATGTAAGCTTCAACCAAACAGGGAGAATACATGTATATTATAGAATTTTTAAAAAAAAAAAAATGTTTGTGCAATAGCTTTTTCCGTCATTTTCTCAAATAACTTGTTATATCAAATATTAAACTACAAAATGTTGAATATCAAGTATAAAATATGTGTGTAAAACCCATTGATCTTGTAAAAAAATGAATATATTTCTTCAACTTATGGTACATAAGAAGTGCATGAAATAACGTATACATGTATGTTGTATATTATGTAATATTTGATATAATAAAATAATTCATTACAAAAAAAAAAAGAAAACTGACTTGAGTTTCCATTTGCTAAAATTCAAAATTAATTTGTTGTTTTTCTGCAAAGATAACAGTTATTTAAGATTTTTTTAAAAAGGCTATTGCCACCTGTTTACATAAACTAGTTGCTACTTGTTAGCTTATTTATTTTACATCGATTTTAAAGAACACTCTTATTATGATCATTCTCCGGTGGCGGATGTCTTCCTGAGTAGAACCAGTACGAAGCAAATGCAGATAAAGTGTCTTGCTCGGGTACACAACACAATAATACGGTCATTACGGGGATTGAACCTATGACTTTTCGATCATGGGTCCAATGCTCTATCACTAGACCACAGCTGTACCACTTGTCTATATAAGCTAGGTACCACTTGTCTATATAAGCTCGGTACCACTTGTCTATATAAGCTCGGTACCACTTGTATAAGCTAGTCGCCACTTGTCTATATAAGCTAGGTACCACTTGTCTATATAAGCTAGTAACCACTTGACTATATAAGCTAGGTACCTAGTAACCACTTGACTATATAAGCTAGGTACCACTTGTCTATATAAGCTAGTCGCCACTTTTCTATATAAGCTAGGTACCACTTGTCTATATAAGCTAGTTGCCACTTGACTATATAAGCTAGGTACCACTTGTCTATATAAGCTAGTCGCCACTTGTCTATATAAGCTAGGTACCACTTGTCTATATAAGCTAGCTGCCACTTGTCTATATAAGCTAGGTACCACTTGTCTATATAAGCTAGTCGCCACTTGTCTATATAAGCTACTGTCACCACTTGTTTTCATGATAATGCAGGACCAGATTTAAAGCTACAAGGCCATATCACATCTTTCTGTATCTATTTAAAGCTACATCTTTCTGTATCTATTGGCAAACATTAATAAAACAAATTTTGCGCAGGTTCGTATTTTTTTGACCCTCATATGAAAGGAAAAAGAAACGTGACACGGGAATTTTGCTATATATTGTATGTACAATGTGCTGCTGTTAATCGAATGGTACATGGCTACATAAGACCTTTCCTTTCAGAAAAAAGACTAAAACAACACGTAACACGTTTCATTATTGACATTGTATGTGTTTGGCGCAAACTTAGGATGCAAAATTTTGCAAACTCTTTATGTTAAATATAGTACTGAACTGGCTCAATTTTTCAAAGAGGAACTTCAACGTTTATGAATTTCTTGTTACAACGTGCACTGTGATTAAAACGTCTACAACATCACAGTTGTGTCCTTTCTCTAACTGCAATTTTTTTTTTTTTTTACAGACATCTTGGGATTTCCTTGGAATATACATGGAATTAAGTGTGCAGTATATAGAGGATCTTACATGAGTACTCATTCATTATTGAATTTATTAAACAAGTTGACAAAATGATATAATGCGAGGCTCTTGCTGAGCATTATATTATTGTTGCTAACGAGTTTAATAAATTCAATAATGAATGAGAACGAATGTTAGATTATCACATAACTCACATGACTTTTATTGCATTTTGCCTGTTGCTTTAACATACGAAACAGACTTAAACCGACTTAAACCATGGGAATTGGATCATATCATTATCAATTTTTTTTGACACTGCATACCAGGCTTATTTGCATACTTATATAACTAGTGGTATGTCGAAAATATAGAATGATGTTATTCCACTCCCACACCGTCAGTTATGTGAATACAATATAGAGCGAAAATTCCCGCGTCGCGTTTCTTTTTCCTTACAGTATAATTATCATCCTATTACAGTTTCATATCAACAGTTTTCCAGGGAACTTTAACCGACTCCCACACGGCCATCAACCACAGAGCTGGATACCATTTCTTTGTTGAGACCAACTATATTGGTTCTCCGCAGTTCAGTTCTGACACAGAAAGCGTCTTAGCATTTTAAAACCCACGTTTTTCTTTGAAACTATTATTCCAGAGTTAGATCTGTTAGATAATTACCATAATTGTGAGACATTTAAATTGTCAGTCCATTAACTTTCCTATAATTGCTATCGGGGATATTTCACATGAGGTTGTTGACTTATAAATGAATTTAAGAATTGAACACAAATTACAGTCTTTTACTTTAAGACATTTCACCACTGAAATCTTAGCTGTTTCAGATCATGGATGAGCCTTCGTGGTCGAGATAGTAAAGACGCTGCATCTAAAACTTTGTCGCCTCTCACCACTGCAGTGTTTCGAATCCCACCGGAAGCTCAACTTGTCGAGTGAGAAAGTGTCGATTCTTACAGATGACGGGAGATGATATAGTACTGGTTCAACCCAGGAAAAAATGGGGCGGTCTGCATCTAACACAAAACAATCGACTGTCATATATGGCCTAACATGTGCTAAAAAGTACTCAACAGTAACTGCAGGCTTTTTAACTGTAAAGAACAGTCGAGGCATACATATTTGAAATTCAGGCCCCAAAATTAAACACAATGCCTATACATTTGTATGGAAGTGCATTAAGCATTAGATGTAACATACCACATTTATTATACCCCTGCAAACAAAGTTTGAGAGGGGGTATATAGGAGTCACTGCGGCGGGCGGTCTGTTGGTCTGCCAGTCGGTCGGTCTGTTGGTCGGTCGGTCTGTTGAATCTTGTGGAGCGAACTACTTCTACAGTTTCCCAGATTAATATACATGATGAACATGAAGGGTAGATCTGCGTGACACAATTTTAGTTTGGCTCGATCAATTCCATGCAGAGTTATTGCCCTTGCACTTATCCAAAATTGCTATATTCAGCATATGCAATCCTGTGGAGCGAACTACTTCTACAGTTTTGCAGATATTTAATTGGAACTTTGTATATATGATCAACATGAAGTGTAGATGTGCGTGACACAATTTTGGTTTGGCTCGGTCAATTCCATGCACAGTTATTGCCCTTGCACTTAAATTGCTATATTCAGCATATGCAATCTTGTAGAGCAAACTACTACAACAGTTTTCCAGATATTTAATTGGAACTTTGTATATATGATCAACATGAAGTGTAGATGTGCGTGACACAATTTTGGTTTGGCTCGGTCAATAACATGCAGAGTTACTGCCCTTGCACTTAGTCAAAACTGCAATTTTGTGCAGAGAACTACTTTTACAGTTTTGAAGATATTGAATTGAAACTTTGTGTATTTGATAAACATGATGTGTACATGTGCATGACACAATTTTGGTGCAGCTCAGTCAATGCCATGCAGAGTTATTGCCCTTGAACATACTAAAGACAAGTTCAGTTTAAAATTTATATTGTTATATTGCACCATTCAAATCATCTGCTTAGCGGGTTAAGGGTTAAAAGGGGGATGTGGGTGGGTGGGGTGGGAGGGGAGTGTTTGTTTTTATTAAGGGAAATACAGTATGTTTGTATACAGATTACAATTAGTGGGTGCAGTGTTTCAGAAAGCTTGTTGGAATGACTTTAATGCTAGACATACAGATTACATAAACATAAAAGGATTTTAACATAACATTGAAATATACCATGTGACTATACCATGTGACATCTGAATAACATATATTGCTGAAAGACAGCAGTCTTAATCATAAAGCCTCAAATACTGCATTGCCCTGACATCATACTGCCTTTTATTGACATATACCGTATACCCCCGTATAAACACTCCATGCTCCTCTGTCCTGACATCATACTGCCTTTTATTGACATACCGTATACCCCCGTATAAACACTCCATGCTCCTCCTAATACTTCCCCGCAACCTGACTTTTTACAAAATGGAGACACCCCACTTTCATGAAATGCAACGCCCATAACATAGTAACAATTTCTTTTTATCACATAAAATGGCTTCTGGGAGTATAATAATCAACCAAATTGTTAACTCACTGGCAAAAATAATATTTGCAAACTTGTTAAATCAATTTTATAATAAATAAGGACTCGTGTAATATCCTCTATTTATACACAGGCTTTTTTTTTTAAAGAAAATTCAATTTCTTGAAACACAAAAGAATTTAAGAAGCGCATCGAAAAAACATGCGTAATAAAAATAATGGAATTTTGTCTGAAGCCATTGCGCCACCCACACTAGATCGAGGCTTTCTATTTTAATTTACCAGCTAAATTTGCAAATGGTAAATAACACGTTATCTTCGATTTACACATTCTCGTTCGTAGATAGCTAGATTTATAATATTCAAACACATGTAGAGGAAACAGTTTCCACTGAAAATGTAACGATTCTAAAAGCGGTCGAGAACATCAAAGATTTAAATGCCTACCTTTCTTCCAATCAAAATTTCTTCAACTCTGTGCCAGTTCCGTAAAAACTCCCTTTTACAATGGTCTTACCATAAATTTGGCAAATATCTGCTGTAGAGCTGAGGCTACAATTTTTCAGCACAAATACATTGCAACCCTATCATGGTGTTATCGTAAACTCCAGGAAAAACAATTAAGGCGCCTGCACGCACTACAGAGAGAACGATCAATACCCGGAGCATCGTCTCTGATCTATTGGTATCTCCACAGATACTACCTACTGCGGGCCACAAGGTGCATAGTCATTTCTTTTATACCGGAAAGTTTGAACTCAAATTTTAGCAGACGACATTTGAAATTTGCCGGCAAAAGGGCTAAACAAAGTCAACAGAAATGCGACTGCCGTCTCTGCAGCCAATGAAGACCAATAGTTTCTATATCTGTTATAATTTGTGTTTATTATTCTCCTCCTATGCAAGTGCACATGTATCATGAATGTGAAAACATTGGAAATATAGAGTATCTATATTTAAACTAATCTCATATGTTAAAATGCCCATACTTATAGTGATCTTTTATTAGAGTGACTATTTTTATACTGACCTGCTATTAGAGCGCCTATATTTATACAAATAGCAAAAATTGTCGATGATCAATAAATAATGTCCAATATCTCAGCGGAATGGCCATCTAGCAATGCTTTTTCATCACAATCAGAACAACCAATATGAGAACACCAAAGCATGAATGACAGTGATCAAGTAGATATTAATTTTATTAGAGGAACATCAGAAGCCACCCATGCCTATACAAGGGCATGCCAAATATCACATGTAATATGCCTATACCAGGGCACTATACCAGGGCATGCAAAATATCACATGTAATATGCCTATACCAGGGCATGCCAAATATCACATGTAATATGCCTATACCAGGGCATGCCAAATATCACTTGTATTGGCACACACAAGTTTACAACTGCCAGCCAATTAACCATTTATAACTGCATACCTTTCCTGTATACAACAACTCAAACTCTAAGGGCTGGCGTGGCGCAGTCAGTTATAAGCGCAGCGGATTTGTAACCGGAGGCCTCGGGTTCAATCCTCTGTGGTGCCACTGAGTTTCGTTGGTGTGTTCTTGGGCAAGACACTTTCCCTTAGCCTCGTCCGTCGGATGGGGACGTAAACCGGGCAGTCCCGTGTATCGGTCTATCCTCCGAGCACGTTTAAGAACCATAGGAATCTATTCAATAATAAGAGTAGGGCACGGTTCCCGGATCCTAATCCTTCCCATCTCTCTGGGGCGGCTCTAAATAACCTATACTGTGTTGATGAGCCGTTAAACAACATTCAATTCAATTCAAACACTAAACCCCAAGACCCATGATGCAGCTAGCATTTGTGAGCACGTGCCATAAATATGTCCAATCATAATGGTGGACAAGCGGTGCACGCTGGGAAAGTTGTGGTGCTTGTGATGAGGCTTTTGGATGTAAATGTAAATAACTTGGTATGCTGGATGGTGTTTTACATCATTTTCAGCACATTTTAGGCTATTTATGATGGTTAATCTTTAGTGATGGAGGCAGACTACCCACTTTTTTTCTTGAACCATCCCAACCACAGAAGCGCTTAAAAGGAAATGAGATGGTGATACTAGTGTGAGGGGCAGTGATAAAGGAAATGAGATGGTGATACTAGCGTGAGGAGCAGTGATAAAGGAAATGATATGGTGATACTAGTGTGAGGGGCAGTGATAAAGGAAATGAGATGGTGATACTAGTGTGAGGGGTAGTGATAAAGGAAATGAGATGGTGATACTAGTGTGAGGGGCAGTGATAAAGAACAGTGGCGATACTAGTGTGAGGGGCAGTGATAAAGGAAATGAGATGGTGATACTAGTGTGAGGGGCAGTGATAAAGGACAGTGGGCTGCGTGCCGAGGTCAGTGTTTGGGAATGATATAGGCGCTAGTACTGATACATCAGTACATCGGGATTTGTAGGAGCATAGACCCACTGACAAATAGGTTCTTGTGTATACAAAAGAATAATATGCAAAATTCCTTTGTAAGAGCAACACTCATTAAATTTAACAAACAGACACAAAAGAATATATCCTAAACATGGTTTGTTTTTCTGACAATAAACAAATATGTGCACATTGTTACATATTCCCCAAAATAACTATCGTAAAATGCAAGCTTTTGCAAAAAATATGCACAAGACATGGGTAAATTTTAATACAATTATCTTATCATGAATACTTAAAATATTTCTTTTATTTAATTACTTCAGACAGCACAGAACATACAATTAACTCGAAACAAAATAGGATTCGTGTAATATAATGACAATATCCTCTGTTTCCACACTGAGCAATTACTGAGCGTAATTATTTACACCAGGGCGATAATTTTGATAAATCAGACTGATATGAAGAGCCCCACAGTGTACATGTACCAGAAGAGTTGACCCGACACGCAAACCGTATTCACTGGAATTTTAATAGTCTGGGGATTTGTTCAGGTTGTTAGAAGCTTACGGCAGAATACCGATACATTAAATATGTATTGGTTCCATATTGTCTTTCTGCCAAACCAGTCCATTCAGATCTAAAAATAGGAAGCCTTCAGACTGACACGCCACACAAATGACAGATAATAGCGCTTATAAAATATTCTAAATTCTATTGTTATACATCTTCCAAATTGTGCTGCAAAAAACATCTGTTACTTATATGTATCCTATATATGTTTTCTTCAGTTTACCGATTCCGGTTTCACAGTTTGTGTTAGCTTAATAATTCAATTTGGTTCTTGAACCACAAATAAGTTCAAGAACTACAGATTCATGAACCTCAGTTCTTGAAAAGTCACTTTTCAAACCCAAGTTCATGAAGTTCAAGAACCAACTTCTTTAACTTGAAGGCTAGTTCAAGACAGTTCTAAATTCTCACTTCATCTTGAGCCTCAGAAATGCTGCATGCTTACCAGACCATTATAGGTTCCACTTTGGAAGTAGATCTTATGGATCCCACAATGGTCTGGCAAAGGCAACAACATTCTGAAAAACTCAAGACTCAAGATTGCATGAAGTAGGTAGTATTACACATAACTGTAAATTCCTAATAGCTTCAATCATTTGATTCTGATTAATTTAAAGCAGTATGGATCACTTATTAGTGAGTATCAAACAAATAGAAAAGAAAAAAAAAAGGTTTGAATAGAAAATTACAGGCTTTTAAGGATTTTTCAGACAAAATAAATGTTTTGAAGGATTTCAACAAAATAACAGGTTTTTAAAAGGTTTTAAAGGTTCCACTAGGAGGCCTGGTGGCCCATTATATCCTCTCCCACTGCTTGCAACTTGAAAACACCTTGTTTGAAATAACATTTAAAGTAGCCATTCCGCCAACAACAGCCACATTTTACAACATAATTATGTAAACCGTTTCTAAACCTATACTTACCACGAGGTATATATATAATTTATCTGTTTTGAGAATACAAACTCTGTAGACACAATATAAACGGCTTTAACCAGCCAGACAAAACCCCAAACTTGAGCATCGAATTAAGAGTTACCAACTCTGTTACTGAAACCTTACTTTTAATTGGCATATATATATATATATATTATTATATGACCTGAACACCTGGCTAGAGTTTTGATAAACGGATTTGCAGTGTAATTTTGCCGTTATTTGACGGGTTAGTTTCATTATCATGTATTTTTACTAGTGAACATACAATAACATGTACTTTGGCAAGGAACAATTTATACAACAGAACTGTATAATTTCCATAAAAAAAACTGAAGGTCGATAAGCAGTTCCACACAGTATTTTCCATCATGTGTCAACAGATAAATGGGAAGTTACTCTGCAAGATCATTCCATCTGCATTACCATTCTTTCACCAAGAAGTTTTGCTTACTCGGGTAGATTCACAGCTTCCATTTTTAATTACCTTTCTATATCAATATTATTAATTAGAAACTACCTAGCTTCTGGCCACGTTTAGTTCTGATTTTTTAAAATTAATATCACAGCCGTAACTTGATAAAAAATATATAAAAAATGGGTAATGATACATCAATCTATATCATACAATTTGTGTCTAGGCTTACATTTCTAGGTTAATTTATTGCCAACTTTCCAGACAAAGGGTGTCTTTTGCTGCTCATTAAATATCTGCTGATACTTGCATGATATTTTGTTCACAGAAAAAACATTTTATTAAAATTTCTAAAAAATTCTTGTAACCACATGTTATATATTTTTTTCTTACAAAATGGAATGAGAAATAATTATATACACTTTTTTTGGTGAAAATGAGAATGTACAAAAAAACAACATTGCAGCATGCAGCTGAAACTAGTAGGATCTCTTGGTAACTGCATGGTCATGACAATACGGACAAATCTAGAAAGCAGGGATCAAATTTAGCGACAATTTGGACTGGCAACATTTCGTCAGTAGCATTTTTTTAACTGGCAAAATGAAAAATTTACTTGCAATTTCTACGTTTGTGTGTGTGAGTAAGTACAAATATGTAACAAATAAGTAAAAAGCACAAGATGATTCATCATTAGCCAACACGCTAGATTCCGTATGTGTCATACAAATACAAAGACATAATATTATCAGGAAAACATAAACATATTAAAACACCGCTGATATGAAAGCACGTTTCAAAAAAAGGCAGACATGGTATTCTAAATTAAAAACGTAAGGTATTTTGATGCACTTGCACATTTTTGCCAGTACTTGAAAAGTTTACTGACATTCTGTAAATGTCACTTGTATTTTGCCAGTACGCCTGGTGAGCTTGAGCCCTGGAAAGGGACTGTGGTGGCTCAGTTGACAGCACGGTAGTGGTTTTAAAAATGGCGGAATGAGACAAAGAAAGAAAGCTTGAGCTCACTTGATTTCTGCCTAATTTGGTAACTGCGTTACAGTTGGATGACAACAACCTACTGCAGTATCAAAGGGGAACCAAAACTGCTCCTTATGCATGGGAATAGCTACCTGTACGCAGGTTATGCGGCTGCTTACACATTATATTATGTCTGCAGAAATAAGAAAATCCAAAAATGAAAAAAAAGTAGGGGAGATATAAGGGAACTTGTTTTTTTATTAATTTTTACCTAAAAACTCAAACAATTCAGGCTAAATCATCAAAAAAAAAATCCACATCAAGATATGGTCTTTAAAACATTGAGAAATACTCCCACAATGCACCATAGAATATCTATGACCCCACCACCTAGTATAATATGTCCCGTGTTGTGTACACTTTAAAAACACAAGAGCTCTGCTCCTGGTTACTCAGAATTACACACTTCTCAAAATACAAGTATTAATGGATTATTTACAAATGTAAGGTTAGTGTAATTGAGATAAATATTGTCATCAAATACAAGCTACAGGATTTAGTGGATTATGTAATTGTCTATAAGTGTAATTGATTTGACTCATGTAACCAAATACAAACTACAAATCTTAATACATTATTTGTAGATACATTGTTCTATAAGACTTTTTTGTGTTCTCAAACCGACTTGTGTAAGTTAGTAATAAATTATATTAGGATGATTTCCATCTATGGCTTCTATCAAGTAAATCCTTCCAGTTGTTGATTTGGCTTGCATTATGTTCCATTTTACAGAAGCTCTAGTACAAATTAGTGTCTGTTACATGGTATCTTGATAGTTAATACTGGTAGTTGAGATTCCATGGGAGGTGTCTTTGTAGCTGTCCTTTACAGTTGGTAGAAAGCATGTCAGTTACATTTGTATGCAATCAGCATCTCAGTAATTTTTGTAGTTAATTAATACTGTAGTTGCGATTCCATGGGAGGTGTCTTTGTAGCTGTCCTTTACGGTTAGTAGAAAGCATGTCAGTTACATTTGTATGCAATCAGCATCTCAGTAATTTTTGAAGTTAATACTGTAGTTGAGATTCCATGGGAGGTGTCTTTGTAGCTGTCCTTTACGGTTAGTAGAAAGCATGTCAGTTACATTTGTATGCAATCAGCATCTCAGTAATTTTTATAGTTAATACTGTAGTTGAGATTCCATGGGAGGTGTCTTTGTAGCTGTCCTTTACGGTTAGTAGAAAGCATGTCAGTTACATTTGTATGCAATCAGCATCTCAGTAATTTCTATCTCTGCACTGATCCTCATGGTTACTGCAGCTGAGTTATCTGTGTCAGGTGTCTTCATGGATGCAGAACTGATCTTATAGCCTTGGAAAGTTGTTACAAACCTCCTAGAGGCACTGATTTCAAATGGTGCTAGAACATATAATACATCTAGACTCTATCCACCACAAGAAGTCAGTGCTCTAGATGGACAATGTCGTTCTCGTCTTGTTCATGAGTATTGTTTAATGAAAGGCAAACAATTTTGAATTCCAACGCGTTGATTTTTTGTCATCACAACAATAGCATCACTCCTCACTTCTTTCTACTCCCTGAGGAACAATTTTCTGATATCAAAAATCTTTCACTATGCCTAAATCAGGGATTGCTACCATGTAGTTTTCTGCCAGAACTTCTTCTATGTCAGAATCTGGTACTGACACCATATGCATGGGTTTACTACCTGACCTTCCTCTATGTCAACATCAGGTACTGCTACCATGTGGTTTTGCTGCCAGAACTTCTTCTATGTCAAAATCAGGTACTGACACCACATGGGTTTACTACCAGACCTTCCTCTCTGTCAACATCAGGTACTGACACCACATGAGTTGACTACCAGACCTTCCACTATGTCAACGTCAGGTACTGACACCACATGGGTTTACTACCAGACCTTCCTCATGTTAACGTCAGATACAGACACCACATGGGTTCCTCTATGTCAACATCAGGTACTGACACCACATGGATTTACTACCAGACCTTCCTCATGTCAACATCAGGGACAGACACCACATGGGTGTACTACCAGACCTTCCTCTATGTCAACATTAGGTATAGACAATATGAATGGGTGACCACATTATAAAGTATTACAATATGAATGGGTGACCACATTATAAAGTTATACAATATGAATGGGTGACCACATTATATAGTAATACAATATGAATGGGTGACCACATTATCTTGTAATACAATATGAATGGGTGACCACATTATACAATATGAATGGGTGACCACATTATACAATATGAATGGGTGACCACATTATACAATATAAATGGGTGACCACATTATATAATAATACAATATGAATGGGTGACCTCATTATATAGTAATACAATATGAATGGGTGACCTCATTATATAGTAATACAATATGAATGGGTGACCACATTATACAATATGAATGGGTGACCACATTATACAATATGAATGGGTGACTACATTATATAGTTATACAATATGAATGGGTGACCACATTATATAGTATGAATGGGTGACCACATTATACAATATGAACGGGTGACCACATTATATAGTAATACAATATGAATGGGTGACCACATTAAACAATATGAATGGGTGACCACATTATACAATATGAATGGGTGACCACATTATACAGTAATACAATATGAATGGCTGACCACACTATACAGTAATACATTATGAATGGCTGACCACATTATACAATATGAATGGGTGACCACATTATACAATATGAATGGGTGACTACATTATATAGTAATACAATATGAATGGGTGACCACATCATACAATATGAATGGGTGACCACATTATACAATATGAATGGCTGACCACATTATACAGTAATACAATATGAATGGCTGACCACATTATACAGTAATACAATATGTATGGCTGACCACATTATACAATATGAATGGGTGACAATATTATACAATATGAATGGGTGACCACATTATACAATATGAATGGGTGACTACATTATATAGTAATACAATATGAATGGGTGACCACATTATACAATATGAATGGCTGACCACATTATACAATATGAATGGCTGACCACATTATACAGTAATACAATATGAATGGCTGACCACATTATACAGTAATACAATATGAATGGGTGCATGATCACATTATACAATATGAATGGGTGACCACATTATACAATATGAATGGGTGTCAATACAACTGGTATTAAAGCATTTACCATATTCTCCATGGAGGGAGACTGGCCTCGTATTGATTTCCTGCCAATGTGTTGGCGATAAGACTAAAACTACAGATCTATCAAATATTCGCAGATGCAAATATATTATAATGTGGATGTTTTAGACTTATTTAATGTGTAACATAGAGTTTAATAACCAGTGTTTTTGAGATACGGGAAATATCTCCCGAGGTAGAGAAATGGCCCCGTTATAAGAACGAGTGCGAAGCACGAGTTCTTATATCGGGGCCATTTCTCTACTGGTTATTAAACTATATATTACATAATTTAAAATGGTATTTTATTAATATTTCTAATGATTCACGGCTTCACGACTTTTTACACCAGTTTGCACGAAAACGCCAAGACGACGTTAATCCAAGACGACGTTACGTCATACAAACAAAACAAGGAACCGGAACTCTTCGTTAATTTCCGTAATCGTTATTTCCTAGTGGCGGAATCTGACGACGATGTCCGTAAAACAATCGGAACTTCATTTGGCATTCCTGCCACTGATGGAAAAGGCCGAGCAATGTTCCGTACTGGGAAATATCTCCCACTGGAAATATCTCCCACTGGGAGGTATTTCCCAGTAGAGCAAACGAGTAGATATAGCTTTTCTTTTCCCAGTATTTCCTATACAAATCACAGACATATATGTAATATATTAAAGTAAAGTTCATCCAAATCATATTACATACAAATTGAAGAATTGCTCCAATTTATAAAGCTTAAATAAACAAGATGTACAATTTAATCTAACCTCTATCAGCCTCCATTCTACATGTTGATAGAATAATCCTATCTTCTTTAACCGTCACTGGCAATTGTATTGCTAGTGTTTAATTATTATTTCCTATTTCTAAAATAATTATACCCTATTTCTAAATAACAAACAAGTAATTTTACCTCTAGTCAGAAGAATCCACTCTTAAATGGCAACAAACGTGTCAGCAACAAAATGGTATTTATTTACTGATATTCAAACTGTTCATCGCAACAGCCTAATACTACGGTCTTGCATGCCAGTTGTAAAATTTATCAGAAAAAATATTTCAAGTTCTGACTTGATGGTTCAGTCTTTAAGCTCATAATAGTACAACTCCCCATTAGAACATATACCCCGAGTTCCCAATGTGGCAGCCGGAAATTAGACAAAAAATATCAATATTTCTCAACCATTTCAATTAAACCCATTTTCTAAATGAGAAACAGACACCCGTCAATCAATATCACTATACCCTATTTACATCAATATTATAATATTTCTAGCCAATACTCATGAAATTTTAATATTTACCCGTTGCAAGAAGAAGTTGATCCTTTGTCCAATATAATACTAAACCCCATATCTACAGCGGTTAATGCCACTACGCGTCACGTGCATTCGTTACATGAACAAGAATACCTAGACTAAAGACATTCAACTCTCACGATAATCCGATAGAATTTTCGACAAAAAAATAATGACAAATTGTAATACTCCTTTGAAAACATATTAACCTGAACATGGGAGTAATAATCTCTCGAATAAATATCCGTGGGTCAAATTTAAATCCGTTTGACCTGCTGACCAGTCAATACTTGCTCTATAGCTGTATGAAAGAACATTTTTCTCTATCCAATACAGTAATACTTATTATGCCCTTTTAGAGTTAATTCTCTTAAACTGGTCTTAAGACTTATTAAGCCTTTTTACACACTATGAAAATGTAGTACTACTATATTTGGTAAAAAAAAGAAAAAGAAAAAAAGAATATTCACAACACTAAAGCTGACAGTGTTATATTAACTGCTTTACAGAAACTAACTGCCAAATAATGGCAAAACTACACAACAAAACCATTCATCAAAACCCTATCCAGTTTGGATTCTAAAAACATGGGAGTTCAGCGGGTTTTCTTTGGCTGTTTTTATAGCCAAAATTCGGTCATATTCCCAATGCCAAAACATATATTTTTTTTCAAAATTAAGAGGAAAAAACTCCCAATTTTAAAAAAAAAGAAGTTTTTTTTTATTTATTTTTTATGTGTGTCAATCCAATGATTGGGGTTCAAAAGCTTATAAATGCTTGTTTATCTTGGTGTACAAAAAACAGTATTAAAGATATAATTATGAAAGGAATGCTTTACTTTATATTTTTCCGAATTTTATTAAAAATTGCGCTAAAATTCCCAATTTTATGAAAAATCACGCTAAAATTCCCAATTCCAGGGGTAGTCAGTTCATGTTCCCAAAATCATGAAAAAAAGCCCTGAAGTATATATAGCTGGTCGTCAGTAGATTTAGAAGCGGTGTACACATGCAAATTTGACTGTTGTTGGCAGGATAGCTACTTTAAAAAAACAACAATAAAAAAACAATAAAAAACATGAAACTATGAAGGCTGGTGCTTAGGTTTCAGCTCTAGCTTATGAGAAGCCATGTGAGTGGTGGCAAGAATATATAGAATCACTGTGGCTCCTGAGTGTTGTAGATGCAACTAATGGTGTAGATTGGAAGTTTGTTTTAAATATATATTTGTACAAACAACTTATCATGCAACCTACAAGAATATGGGCAAAACAGAATCTCAATAAGTGACCCATCACTATAAGGTTTGGCCTATTAGTTGAATTAACAATGCATGGGAAATCCAGAAATCGACTCTTGAATTTTTACATGAAAATTACAACACATTATCTTTTGTGTCATTCTACCATCAAATTAAAATATATACTCGCTCAAAAAAAGAAAGTGTGCACTCAAAGGACAAGGTATGATAAGGGGGTATTTTGGCCCCCAATATGTTCGAAATGCAAAAAAATAATATTTACGTATAATCTGTTGATCACGTTGAAGTAAATTGATCATATTCTATCTTCAAAATATATTTTTATCTATTTTATTTATCTAGAAGAATTAACAGGGTCTCAAAAAATGGCATTTTTGGTAATTTTGTTATATTTTGTAGATTTTGGACCTTTCTGAGCAAGATTTTGATCCTATAAATATAGAGCGCACCTCAGAGCACAAACAACTTTTTGGCTGATGATGGATCCCTATCAAGTACCTGCTTCAACAAAAAATCAGCTGTGCTCGAGGGTGCGCTCTGTATTTCCAAGACCAAAAACTGATCGAAAACTGCTGAAACTGAACAAAAATTTCGTTTTTTGAAAGAAAAGGCCTAACTTGTGAGCCTTACTTGTAATGAGTTTTAATATTGATTCAGTTCATTTGTAGCTAAACTAGATAATCAAAACTTGTGCATTAAAACTTGCAATATTGGGGGCCAATTTTGTCCCTTATCATACCTAGTCCTTTGCATAATCAACATCATTACGTATATATTACATTGCTGTAAACTTTTTCATCTTAGATGTGTTCAAACAACCAAACTTTATATTTGAGAAGAAGTTACAAGTTTGTCATTCATGAGAAATTCCAGAAAAACAGAAATTAACAAGGTGACTGTGTACCTATTCCATGTATTTTGTTACTCCATGTACATTTGCATTTACAATTTTTGTTTTGCTCTTTTTTTGACTTTGAGAATCTCGAACTTTGTTAGTGAACTCACGTTTCATACAAAGATATCATTGCACATATGAATGCATACATTTTGCATATTTTAAAACTTGTTTTGCTGAATTTGTCAATATGATTTTTTTTAATATTTCCAAAAATAGATATGCACACTTTCTTTTTTGACTTGTATACATTTCATTTGTGATAACCAGACTTTGTAATATATATATATATAGTCATTCTTTTTCTGTTTTGAGTGCAGGACATAGAAGATAAAGATGTTACCTGATTTTGTTGTAAGTTTCAGTTTAAAACATCATGCAAGGCAATAATTTTCTGGATTTGCCATCCAACCTCTGTCTTATCTCTTAACTTAGCTAGCTGGCAGAGAACAATTTATAGTAAACTGTAAACTATTACCCCAAGTAACTAACTAAGCCTCCTTCTCTTCTATCCTTCCTCCTCAATGATTTCTCCCTCAAATTTAAAAGTGAAACTATTGAAAGTTATAATTCTCTGAGCATAAACACTAATTACAAGTACATACATTCCAAACTAAGATTTTCACACTATCATTCCTCCTCCACTCCAGTCTAGCTACAAACTGTTGTTTACCTCGACAAAAAATAAAATGTAAAAAACGTTATTCTTGCTAATATTTACTAAGATACAATTAATGGTTTATTACCTGGCTCCGATTAGAACAAGCTACCTTACTGCTTCCTCTTCCTGCACGACTTCTCCCTCGACATTATCCAACATTATCCCAGTCGGGAACTCAGTGTTACTCCCGTACATAACACTGACTCCCGACCATGAGAGAAAGGAGCACGTACTGTATTTAAGTAGTAGATACGCCAGATACACCATAACTATTGATTTCCATTGGCCTCAGTATCGTGAGTAAACAAGAGTTATATGTGAGCGTAGTCCAAAGGTTTATGGTCCCTTCTATAACTAGAGCGCTTCTTACTCCATCACGATCAATATGTATTGACCAGGCACGCTTGGGGGAGTCAGCAGCGTCAATTAGCTGGTACAGAAACCTAAATAGCCAATATTAGTTTTCACCAGTTACCGAGTACGGAAACGATCATTCTTTACAGTATATTCTACAATACATTATCGAGTTGTCTAAAATGATGGGGGAAAATTTGTTTATTGCTTAGAAAATGACACACAAACCTAAATGACCAGTATTGTGTTTTTAATTAACTTCGCTAGAGAAGGCTCTGCAGTATATTGTTTAATGGGGTATATGGTACCAGTAATCTATGGCAGAAAAATATGTTTGTTTATTGCTTAGAAAATGACATATAAACCTAAATGACAAGTATTGTGTTTTTAATCAACATCATTAGTGGAGAGTACAGTATTTAATATACCAGTATTGAGTCGTCTAAAAAAATGGTGGAGTTTATTGCACGAAAAATGAAACAAACCTAAATGAACAGTATTGAGTTTTTAATTAACTTTAATATTATATAGAGAAGGGTATAGTATATTATGTAATAAGTGTTGAGTTGTCTAATATAATGGTGAAAAATGGGCTGGCTTACTGTATAGAATGATACAATCCTAAATGACCAGTGTTTTGTTTTAATTAATCAGTACATAATGGAACTGAATTGGATTTTTCCAGCTTCCATTGGTGGAGGAAGACCGCGGGTGCCCCTACGGACCATATTCGTGTACAAGTGGGCACCTGGGTAGAACCATCAACGTTCCGCAAGCCAGCTGGATAGCTTAATTCCTCACACAAAGAGTCCTAGGCCCATGAGAGATCGAACCCATAGCGGTGAGGGGCAAGTGATTTCAAGTCAGAGACGTTAACCACTCGGCCACGGACGCCCCATAGTACGTAAAAGGTAAACAATTAAAAAACAAGAGACAATGCAAGGGAAAACATTAACTTTTGAGAACGCTTGTCCAGTCAGACAAGTTTCCAGACCAAAAGTGATGAGATAAATGAAAAAACACAGTACTGAATACCGCCTTGTAACTACACCATACGAAGGTTTGGGCAACTTGCACTTAGATTTGACTTGTCCAGACCTGACTCACTTGTCCCGAAAAGTCGTACAATGATAATTAAATGTTGAGCCCTGTAAAAGTTTTAGAAAATTTCTGTTCGAATTGTATACATCGCCATTTGCAAACCTATATTAGATATTATCCAGTTCTCATTTTTATTTGTTACCATTCATTAATTATGCAGGAAGCTTCAAGCGATCTATTAAATTGTAAACGTTCTAAAAAAAACAGATTTTAACATATTTTTTTACCATATTTTCTTTCCTGTAGGAATTAAGTTTGCCAATAATACTGCATGCATCTGACAGAAAGACAGTAAATCACAAAGCCTAAACCACTGGGGAGTCATTTTAGTATCAAGAGTAAAAATAAATGATAAAAAAATATATATAACGAACCATGGCATTCCCACTAATTTAGACCATTAAGTCAAATACTCGGTTGTAAAGGATGACTGATGGGGGCTTCTGGAAGTCAGATAACAGTGGTTTTTTCCTTAAATAAAACGGTACCATTCCCAACGGCAAAAAGCAAATTTTTTCCCAGCTAGAGTGAAAAAAAAATCCCTAGTATACATGTATATATATATATATATATTATAGATGGGGAAAAAAACATTTATACAGTGCTACAGTTTATAATATATTATATGTATATATATATTTATATATATATATTTTGTGTAACCAATGATTTAGAGGAGATCTTTAAACAGAAAAATGGGGAAATTATAGGGGGAGGGTAATAAAATACTACAATAGACTGCTATAGCTTACGCGAACCCCACACTTAACTCTTTTACGCCGAGTGAGGAATTTACAAATCACGTACTTACACAGAGTTTTGATGATAAAACTACTTGGAGTGGCAAACAGCTACGCGAAAAGCTCTTGGCGTACTTACGCCACGATACTTCACGTAGACAAACTCTAAGTTCACCAAGTCGAAACTGCACAGGCGAAGGGTGCAACATTTTTTGATTGCAGTCATTTTTATGCATACTTATTCAATAACTTTAGAAAAAAATGGAAGCAGAAGACTTTTATCTTTGGAAAATCGGATGTGGGAAAATTCGAATACCTGGATTATGGATACTGTGTCAGGATAGTTATATGGCGGTTCCTATTACCGGCGACTGAACATAAAATTCAATTAGTAATACTGGAAATTATAATTATATTTTTAATTAATCGTTATTTGTAACAAGTTAAAACAAGCAAACAATTCCCAATTTAAGGCACAACAATGCGAATTTTCCCAACAGAATGGGTACTGGTACCATTCCCAAAAGGGTGAAAAAAATCGCTAAGTTTCTCAGTATTTTATAATGACTGTTTGTTTGGTGGTTAACATCATTTTCCAGCCAATTTTAGGCTGTGAATGACGAACAATTTTTTTGTGGTGGAGGCAGACTACCCACTTATTCCTGGGTAGAACCAGTACTGTATACCTCCCGCCATCTGTAAGAATCAACATTTTCTCATTTGCAAGTCGAGCTCCCAGTGGGATTCAAACCCGCACAGGCGAGAGTCAAGAAGGTTTCAAATGCAGAAACTTTACTCTCTCGACCATGGAAGTCAGACACTCTTATAAAATGAAGCAGTTCATATAGAACTGCAGAAGAAAGGAGGGCTACAACAAAGCTATGTAAAAGATTATAAGACTCTTTCATGGGTATCCGGTGAAGATAGGAATTCCAACCCAAGGTATAAGGGTTTTTATCGGAACCGAGGCTCTATCCCTATCTGAACTGAATACCCATGATAGATTTATTTTTTTGCATATCAGAGACATGTCTTTTTATTATCAGGTCAATGTAACCTTGACCTTTGAACTACTGACCTCGAAATCAATAGGGGCACCCTCTCACCACAGGCAGTCAAGCCAGGAAGTTTGATGAGATTTTCCTCTGGAGTAGTGTAGTTAACAGTTTTTCATTTTCAAGTCAGAGTGACCTTGACCTCTGACCTACAGACCTCAAAATCTGATATACAACAACTGAACATCATACTGAAGCTTCGTACAAAGTTTCGTCAGAATCCAACAAGCCATTTAAGAGATTTAGTAGCGTGGACTAGAACTTTAAAATACAAATGTCAAAGGCCCATAACTCCGTCGAAAATGAATGAACCTGAACACAACAATGATGGACCTGGACACAACAACAATGGACCCGAACACAACAAAGATGGACCTGAACACAACAACGATGGACCTGAACACAATAAAGATGGACCTGAACACAACAAAGATGGACCTGAACACAACAAAGACGGACCTGAACACAACAAAGATGGACCTGAACACAACAATGATGGACCTGAACACAACAAAGACGGACCTGAACACATCAATGATGGACCTGAACACAACAAAGATGGACCTGAACACAACAATGATGGACCTGAACACAATAAAGATGGACCTGAACACAACAAAGATGGACCTGAACACAACAAAGACAGACCTGAATACATCAATGATGGACCTGTACACAACAATGATGGACCTGAACACAACAAAGATGGACCTGAACACAACAAAGATGGACCTGAACACAACAACGATGGACCTGAACACAACAAAGATGGACATGAACACAACAAAGATGGATCTGAACACAACAAAGATGAACCTGAACACAACAAAGATAAGCACAACTATAAGACAACCTGATGTTTTGTAGCAAGTCGCCTAGGAGTAGTAGTGTGGACAAAATTTGTGATGGTGAGCACCGTGGTGTAATGGTGAGCACCTCGTCGCCGTGGTGTAATGGTGAGCACCTCTTTGCCGTGGTGTAATGGTGAGCACCTCGGTTTATTAATCCAGGGACCATGCATTCTATCCCAGCCAGGATCGAATTTGGATAAATTCTCAAAATACTTTATAACGAATTTCACACCTGACCATAACTGAGGTAAGTCTGCTCAATAAAATGCCCAGTGCAATGCAGCGAGGATAAATAAACGCTTTTAGGCATGCCATATTACAGATGTTAACAACATCCTGCCGTTTTATTGAGGCAAACATTTAACCCTAACCCACTAAGCACAACTATAATAGCCTTTGTGCCATTGTAAACCCAGACCAGGGTTTACAATGTCCGACTGCTTATCAGTCATTTCCCACCTTTGTCACATAAATGGAATGCTTAATTCAAAGAAAGAACAGTCCATTATGTATAGAGGCATAGGCTATATTCCACCTTCATAAAAGCAGTCATCCATAATGATAATATGGATATTCTATTTATTCAATGTATTGGCACACAATACATTCCATGATCAAACAATTCTACTTTTTATTCGGCTAATGTAACAAAACTTTTCCATTAAAAGCTGATATTTACATTCTGTACTGCAAAGCAAACATTTATGAAACAATTTTCTAAAGGCCAGGAAACATGAAAGTGACATAAATTTTTGATCATTCTGCTGAATAAATATCCCAGGAGCCAATAATGGTCGCCAAGGTCATCAATATAATGCACAAACATAGCAATGTCATAAAATCGAAGTCCATTATTGAAAAAATATTTTATTATAAATGGAAGTGGAGAATACAGTTCCTTGTTTTTTATTAATAAGCAGTGTTTAGCAAAAGCAACATTATGCCACATTATTTTTTTAACAAGAGGGCCAAGATGGCCCTATATCGATCACCTGAATAATTGTCCATTATCGAACTTCTTCGAAATCTTATGATCATATACAATCTGTGCAAGTTTGGTTAAGATTGTCCGAGAAATGTGGCCTCTGTTGTTTACCAACATTGATATAAAGACACTGACAAAGTTTGGTAAAGATCAAAGACAAAATGAAGGTGTAACCTCTGGGGCATGGCCAAATGTGACCCAAGGGCTACATGTAATATAGGAGAGCTGTGTGCCTTGTGGTTTCAGAAAGAGAAGATTTTTTAAGTTTTTCCCTATACAAGTCTATGTAAAACATATGACCCCTGGGGCAGAGCCGTCACCAGTTTAATAAACTTAGTAAAGGTCCATAAGCGCATAGTAAATGCAAAATATTAAACCTCTGGCTCTTGCAGTTTCAGAGAAGAAGATTTTTTAATTTTTCCCTATACAAGTCTATGTAAAACTGTGATCGCGGGGGCGGGGCCAAATATAACCCCAGGGTCACCATTTGAACAAACTTGGTAAAGGACCATAATCTTATAGTAACTGCAAAATATTAAACCTCTGGCTCTTGTTCTTTCAGAGAAGAAGATTTTAAAAAAAATTCCTATATAAATCTATGTAAAACTGTGACCCCCGGGGCGGGGCCAAATTTGACACCAGGGTCACCATTTGAACAAACTGGGTAAAGGATCATAAGCTTGTAGAAAATGCAAAATATTGAACATCTGGCTCAAGCAGTTCCAGAGAAGATTAGATTGTTTAAGTTTTTCCCTATACAAGTCTATGTAAAACATGTGACCCCGGGGGTGGGGTCAAATGTAACCCTAGCCTCACCATTTGAACAAACTTGGTAGAGGACTATAAGCTTATAGAAAATGCAAAATATTGAACATCTGGCTCAAGCAGTTTCGGAGAAGATTTTTTAAGTTTTTCCCTATACAAGTCTATGTAAAACCTGTGACCCCTGGGGCGGGGCCAAATGTAACCCCAGTGTCACCATTAGAACAAACTTGGTAAAGGACCATAATCTTATAGTAAATGCAAAATGTTAAACCTCTGGCTCTTGTAGTTTCAGAGAAGAAGATTTTTTAAGTTTTTCCCTGTACAAGTCTATGTAAAACTGTGACCACCGGGGCGGGTCCAAATGTGACCCCAGGGTCACCATTTGAACAAACCTGGTAAAGGACTATAATCTTATAGTAAATGCAAAATATTAAACCTCTGGCTCTTGTAGTTTCAGAGAAGAAGATTGTTTTCAGTTTTTGCCTATACAAGCCTATGTAAAACTGTGACCCACGGGGTGGGGCCAAATGTGACCCCTGGGTCACCATTTGAACAAACTTGGTAGAGGACCATAAGCTTATAGCAAATGCAAAATATTAAACCTCTGGCTCTTGCAGTTTCAGAGAAGAAGATTTTTTAAGTTTTTCCCTATACATGTCTATGCAAACCATGTGATCCTTGGGGCGGGGTCAAATGTGACCCGGTGGTCACCATTTGAACAAACTTGCTCAAGGACCATATACTTATAGTAAATGCAAAACATTAAACCTCTGGCTCTTGTAGTTTCCGAGAAGAAGATTTTTTATTTTGTTTTCCTATATAAGTCTATGTAAAACTGTGACCCCTCGGGGCGGGGACAAATTTGACCCCAGGGTCACCATTTGAACAAACTTAGTAGAGGACCATAAGCTGATGCTACATGTAATACATGAGAGCCATGTGCCTTGTGGTTTCAGAGAAGAAGATTTTTTAAAGTTTTTTTCCTATATGTCTATATGAAAAACATGCAAAATCTCAATATACAAACTTTGGATCCCCGGGGCACGGCCATTTTTGACCCCGGGGACTTTATTTGAACAAACTTGATAGTGTAGGCGTTGGCGATCATTTTAAAAGAAAATCTGTTGAAATCTGTCATGCGGTTCTGGAGAAGATTTTTTAAGGTTTCGACCATATATGGCAATGGCGGCCATCTTGGATGTCGCGCTGACCTAATTTTAACAAATCTAAAAAGCATTCATCTAAGGATCATCCATGTGAAGTTTAGTCAAAATTAGCCAAGCGGTTTCTGAGGAGAAGTCGTTTGAAGAAAAGTTAACGACGACGACGGACGACGGACGACGGACGCAGAGTGATCCCAATAGATCACCTTGAGCCTTCGCCTCAGGTGATCTAAAAATAAAATCTATAGTTAAATTTTTTGTTTTGATTACCTAAAACTACCTGTTACCATGGGATGCAATTCAAATTGTGCCAGCAAAAAATCTTTGGCTGAAACAAGCGCCCAAAATTATGTTCGTATCACCATACCCTGTGAGACCAGGGTAAACAGGGATTTTTCTTTTTAAATTTATTTTCAAATGACTTTGTCATTTGCCTTATGATGTAGACAAGAACAATCTACTCCATAAATGTTTCTTCACAATTTCAGGCTTTCAAACACATTATTTTATACGTATAACAAAAATTATTCACTGTTGCATTCACTGTTGCTGGTACTCGGTTCAATAAAACCACTGTTGCATTCACTGTTGCTGGTACTCGGTTCAATAAAACAACTGTTGCATTCACTGTTGCTGGTACTCGGTTCAATAAAACAACTGTTGCATTCACTGTTGCTGGTACTCGGTTCAATAAAACAACGACTATTCAGGCCTCTTGATCGAGAAACTGATCGAGAAATATGACTGGAATAAAGCACCATACTGTAGACATGAGGTGATCATTTTGGTAAACACATGATCAATATAGTACATAATGCAAACAATTCACTTACATTTTAAAGGGACACCCGGCAATCCTGAAGCTTTGAAATTAGTGTCTCGATTTATAAAACCAGTATCATTTTGACCTTAAACCAGCTTGCATATAATTAAATAAGTTTGTTTTTTTCGCCTTATTATACCATAAGTTAAAAACATATTATCGGTGCAATATAATCAACAGCAAATAATATATAAAAGCTATTTCTTTTATATTATTCTTATAATAAATACTAATGACTGAACAAAATTTAATGCAAGTTATGTAGAAAAAGTAACGGGACGCCATGAGTTCTAAAAAACAGTTTGCCGCGTGTCCCTTTAAAATCATCATTTAGATTCCAATCAAATTGCTATCATACGTATCAGGCCATTTGGTGAAATAAGTGTAAAACAAAAGTAAATGCAGTAGTTATTGCACATATCAAACAATTATACCAAGTTCTTAAATATATTTGTTTGGTTAATTCTCAGATTATTTTCTAAAGAAGTTCCACATTGGAGTCACATTGTAAAACATAATATTGACCAGAACAAATCTGTGCAACATAAACTGCCGATTATAAGCTAGTGAGAACCAAAAATAAAAAGCACAAAAAAACTCTGGCTTTATTAGCCAGCATATATTCACCTGCATCCTGCATTGCGAATTATAAATAAGTCCCTATTTAATAAGCGAAAACAAAAACATATTTTAGGAAGACGTAATATAATAACGATACATAATTGATCCATATTGCCAATGTAACACGTAACACGCTTAACACACCGTATAGTGTTATTACAGCAGAACAATAAACCGAATAAGCCACGTTTTTTTAATCCCAATGCCGGAGATACTCCGTGGATAATCGAATTCCGCAGAACAATCAAGATGAATTGTGGAGGTCGCCTCACGCTCATAAAGTCAAATTTGTGGAAAACATGAAGTTGCTCCGTGTGTTAATATTAGATACAGAATTTGAAGAGAAAACCACCTAGACAAATAAAAGCTTTGCGAAAACAAAAACATGAGGCGACTGACATTTCTGTCATGGATTTATATCACATTTACACGATAGGCAATAATACAGAGACTAATTCGTAGCTGATGTTAAGATTATCCGGGATTCTTTCATGAGAAGAACGGGGCATGTTGTTTTCTCCTGAGCAAGTGGATGCAAATGAATGAAAGAACAAAACAAGCCTCCTTATAATAATAGGCTGAACAAAACAAGCCTCCTTATAATAATAGGCTGAACAAAACAAGCCTCCTTATAATAATAGGCTGAACAAAAAAAGCCTCCTTATAATAGGCTGAACAAAACAAGCCTCCTTATAATAATAGGCTGAACAAAACAAGCCTCCTTATAATAATCTCCTTATACTAATAGGCTGAACAAAACAAGCCTCCTTATAATAGGCTGAACAAATTCCTGCTATTTAAGACACTAACCTGCCAAATAACGGCAATATTACAAAATCGTTTTATCCAATCCCTATTCAGGTGTTCAGGTCATAAAGTAATTTATATGTGCCACTTAAAAGTATAGGTTTAACCACGGGTACTTAAAATAGATTATGAGTTGGCAACTCTTAATTCGTCTCTTCAGTGTTGGGGTTTGGCGTGGCTGGTTAAATTCATTTACATTGTGTCTATATAGAGTTTGGATCCTCAAAATATGTAAGTTATATATTATATACCTCGTCATCAGTAGGTTTAGAAATAGTGTACATATGTTGAAAAATGTGGCTGTTGTTGGTGGGATAGCTACTTTAAACATAAGCATTGAATTATCTATTCATTACGAAATTTTAATACTACTTCCCTTTAAGGAAGATTTATTGAAGATTATATTTTGAGATGTTTACATGCAGCTTAATTTGTTACACTTCAATATACAGATCATGTTAATTTTTATTTAAAAAATATTCCTGAGTTAGTGAATAAGTATGTGTGATTAGGAATTCTCGATCATAGAGAACATTTGAGTTCTTGCTACCTTTTGTTGTGGGTGGGGGTATGTTGTTGTGGGTGGGGGTATGTTGTGGGTGGGGGAATGTTGTTGTGGGTGGGGGTATGTTGTTGTGGGTGGGGGTATGTTGTGGGTGGGGGTATGTTGTGGGTGGGGGTATGTTGTGGGTGGGGGAATGTTGTTGTGGGTGGGGGTATGTTGTTGTGGGTGGGGGTATGTTGGGGTCATCAATCCACTAACCTCCACCCCACTGCCACTCCTCTAAACAATTTTTTTTATTATTATTACTTATGGAACAAACTAAGATGGATGATGGACCTACATAACACATGTAAAATACATGTTTAGAAGCTTTACAACAAAACATACATTTTGTGATTTTTTCAAAGGTAAATTATGCAAAAATTAGCCCGATAACGAAATCTCCCTATTACATGCCCAAATCTTCTTATTTCTGTTTTCTATTTTCAATGCATTTATTTTATATCGGCATTATTTTTTATTTTTTTTATTTTAATTTTATAATTTTACATTGATTATGAAACAAAACTGATACTAATCACTCTACTCATACAAAAACTAGTTTTTTCTTTCAGAATTTTAATTCAAAAATGGCTTTAATCTAATTTAAGACAACATGGACGTTTTGTCGTGAAATGTTAAGGCTAACTGAAGTTATCCGACAGCATTTGTTAACAAGGAGATTACATGAGAAAAGCCGTACCAAAGAAGCATTTTGGCTGTAAATTATTTATTTCGGACCCGGATTTTGAAACCAAGTTGTTTTTATTTACCACTAAATACTCCAAATAATTCGGATACGTTTTGTCAACATTTTACATGCAAATGTTGAAAAGCCTTTGGCTAAAACAAATCACCCTTTTGAAAACAATTGAAAACATTGATCCAATTTTAAGATATTTCTCGTTTTCCACCAACAGACGTATTATGCTTACTGTACAGTATCATTTGTTTCTAACGTTCATCAATTGCCGTCCAGGCTTTCGAGGAAAGAAATAGCAATTACCATGTTTGATGTGCATTCTCGTATAAGCTCAACTTATGTGATATAGGAAGTGCAATGGTTATCGATGATCTGTCACCGCGATTGGCGTGGATTCATCTCAATTTATTCCCGGATTCCTGAGGAACAAATTGTGTGGCGATCCTCAGCTCGGCAGTGTCATGTTATGGGGCAAACTTTACTGTCATGTGGTCGAATTTGGACCAATGCTTGTTCAGCTTCACGATGACATGGTTTGACCTAAACTGAAGTTATGGCCACTGATCTGTCGTTTAAAACTAATTTTATATCAGCATTCTTTTTCTTTTTTTCTTTTTTTTTATTTTATCATTTTACATCGATTATGAAAAAAGCTACACAACTGATACAAATCACTCTCAATGGCATGGATGACAGCGTTGATTGGTCTTGAAATGGGAGGAAACCGGAGAATCTGGGGAAAACAAGCATTAAGCAATTTTTTTATTATTGCTTTTGTTACTAAGTAAATGAGACAAAACAAACATCTTCTAACCTGTGTTTCTGCCTCAGCGAGTTGCGTTCGTTTGTTCTCTGCGTATTCGTCTTGCTTGCGTATCAGTTCCTGTTGTAGCACTATTTTCTCTTGAAGTGTTTCATGGTCTTCTTGGCGGACTTCCTGTTTGGCCTGATCCCACTTAGATGACAGATCTTCATAGCGCTGTAACGAGTCAGAGGGAAAAAGTAAGCGACAATAAAAACTATAGGAATCAAAGAAATTGTGACAAAAATCGTGGAACACTGTCTCCATTACACAGTCATCTCCTTCTGGAATTTAAGAAAGACAACAAAAAAAAAAAAAGAAAAAATATGAAACAATATTTATTCAACAAACACCAGGCCCTGTTGAGGGATTATCGTCCAGAAGGGAATTCTGGCATCTGTATAATTATAATGTTTTTTGTTTTCAGGATATTTTATGACTTGACAATTGCATTGTTACTATGGCTGACACAATTTAGTAGCCTCCCTAGCCTGGTCATATTTCGTGAAAAAAAGCATGATAACAGTTACTGTCTAATTTGTGAAAGGAGTATTTAATTTAACTGAATTTTGTTAACGGCTCATCAACACAGTATAGGTTATTTAGAGCCACCCCAGAGAGAGGGGAAGGATACATAGGAATCCGGGAACCGTGCCCTACTCTTATTATCGAAAGGAGTATTGAAAGATTACTTGTTAAAAACGATATTACTTAGTACATACATACATTGTTTTTGTGGGAGGAGGACACTATAAAACAAATGTATAATTATTCAGCATAATAATTATGGTACATTTTAGATAAACTTTCTTCTATAAATGTATTCAAAACAAAACAATACTGAGAAAGTAAGAGCGGGAAATGTTTAAAAAAAAAAAAAAGTTTTTTTTTTTAATTGTGAATTCTTTTATCACCATGTTATAAATTATTTTACACTTCTTAGCTGGATTGCATGGCAAATCCAGGCTTAGAGTTTGGCGATTTCTATCTGTCCGTCTTTGGTTAAAGTTTTGTTTTTCTTAAATACAAACTGCCGGAAAGCTTTGAAATTTGGCACACATGTTCACTATCATAGGTATCATTACACAATTATGTATGACAAGAACCATAACTCTGTCAAGTATTTTAACTGAATTATACCCCTTTTTTACTTAGTTTTTTCAGTTAAAATATTTTGAATTGCACCACTATTGGTGCTTCACTCGTTAATATTGTTTTTCCAGCAATATACATTCCATAAAATACTGTAGCATGAACTCACCCATAAAGTCTAATTTACCAAAACAAAGACCCTATCCTACAATGCATTAAATATCTAATGAATATCTCTTAATATCTACCTAGAGCCTCTATAAACACTAGGAACCCAGTAATGGAACAGTGATATTTTGTCATGCACCAGACATACCAGGAATAGCATGTTATGCTGGAATTGAATTGAAATGGAGTTTATAGTCGCAACAACAGCTAATGTCATATGGCGACTTTCCAGCTTCCACTGGTGGAGGAAGACCCCAGGTGCCCATCTGGGCAATTTACGTGCACGGGCGGGCACCTGGGTATATAGAACCACCGACGTTCTGCAAGCGCTTCCTCCCATAAAGATTCCTAGGCCCATGATGGATCGAACCTACAGCAGTGAGGGACAAGTGATTTCCAGCCACCCCATGTTACGCTGGAAGAAGGTACTGCAGCTTTGGAGACAAGCAGCTGGGCTCAAGCTAACACCAAGTATGTAGGATATAGATATACATTGCTAAAAGTTGGACTCAAACCAACACTGGTCATGTATGCTATAGGTATACACTGCTACGTAATGTAGCTATAGATTGCTACAAGCTGGGCTCAAACCCATATCTGACAGATGCCTGTATGCTGTAGCTACACATTGCTACAAGCTGGGCTCAAACCCATATCTGACAGATGCCTGAATGCTGTAGCTATACACTGCTAAAAGCTGATCTGACAGATGCCTGTATGCTGTAGCTACACATTGCTACAAGCTGGGCTCAAACCCATATCTGACAGATGCCTGTATGCTGTAGCTATACACTGCTAAAACTGATCTGATAGAGGCCTGTATGCTGTAGCTATACACTGCTAAAAGCTGGGCTCCAATCCATATCTGATAGATGCCTGTATGCTCTAGCTATACACTGCTACAAGCTGGGCTCAAACCCATATCTGATAGATGCCTGTATGCTGTATCTATACACTTCTACAAGCTGGGCTCAAACACATATCTGATAGACGCCTGCACCTGTAGCTACACATTGCTACAAGCTGGGCTCAAACCTATATCTGATAGAGGCCTGTATGCTGTAGCTACACACCTCCAAAAGCTGGGCTCAAACCCATATCTGATAGACGCCTGCATCTGTAGCTACACATTGCTACAAGCTGGGCTCAAACCTATATCTGATAGAGGCCTGTATGCTGTAGCTATACACTGCCACAAGCTGGGCTCAAACCCATATATGATAGGTGTGTATGCTATAGCTATACACTGCCAAAAGCTTGGCTCAAACCAATATCTGATAGACGCCTGTATCTGTAGCTACACATTGCTACAAGCTGGGCTCAAACCCATATCTGATAGACACCAGTATGCTGTAGCTATACTTTGCTACAAGCTGGGCTCAAATCCAAATCTGATAGATGCCTGTCTGCTGTAGGTACACACTGCTACAAGCTGGGCTCAAACCCATATCTGATAGAGGCATGTTTGCTGTAGCTATACTTTGCTACAAGCCGTGCCCAAACCCATATCTGATAGATGCCTGTCTGCTGTAGGTACACATTGCTACAAGCTGGGCTCAGACCATATCTGATAGAGGCATGTATGCTGTAGCTATACAAGCTGGGCTCAAACACATATCTGATAGTTGTGTATGCTGTAACTACACATTGCTACAAGCTGGGCTCAAACACATATCTGATAGAGCTGCGTATGCTGTAACTACACATTGCTACAAGCTGGGCTCAAACCCTTATCTGATAGAGCTGCGTATGCTGTAACAACACACTGCTACAATCTGGGCTCAAACCCATATCTGATAGAGCTGCGTATGCTGTAACTACACATTGCTACAAGCTGGGCTCACATATCTGACAGAGGCCAGCGCATATGCTGAAGATGTTATATTTCACAAATAGGGCTGTCTGTGCACATATGATATTTACCTTTTTGCAATGGAAAGAAAAATGAAAAAAAAAATTGTTGATTTTTTTTTAACTGTTTATACTTTTACGACACATTTACCGCAATACACTTGTAAAAGCCGTATCGTGTTACCTATATCACAATCTAGTCGTATTAAATTGTTTGCATCCCTATTACTGAACACACTGTTGCAGTTGCTGCTTTTCCTTAAAGGCTGGATAGGGCAACCATCCTGTGTCGGTATGTAAGTATGGGGTTCAACATTGCTTTTTCATGTCACAAAACTGCCTACTTGCAACAAGGAAATTAATGCTCCACTTTACAGTGCTGCCACACTGAAATACTACTCCATAGACACATGACATGAAACCCCAGCCAGTCACATTATACTGACTATGGGTCGACCAACCCTAGAACTACCGTTTATATGTTGAACATCAAGTAAGGGAGCTTCTAGTGCCATTGTTTATACTGTTAAGAAGCCTTCGGTATGACCAGGCGGAAGATTTGAACCCACAACCTCCTGCATGCGAAGCAGACGCTCTTCAATTACACCACCACCTCGGTAAATTGGCACACATTGGCTGGCAAAGTTCAACTCATATAGGTATACTTGCACTGGTTGATTTTCACATTTTTATTTGCATTTACTTGTATACACACCCGCCGATGGGTATTTGTTGATTTAGTAGCCAAATGGACAGTTTAATATGTTCTTATATTTTACCATTATCATCTTTATTTCTTTGTAGATAATATTTAAATATTTACCATAATTTTTAAAAATTATGTTCACCCTTTTTCGTGCACACTATGACCTATTTATGTATATATATATATATATATCATTTATTTTGGTGGATTTAATATGCAATTATATCAATTGAGTGATTCTTAAATTTTTAAAGTATTTTCAAATTAAACATGTTATCATGGTAAAAGCTCTTGAAAATAGTATAATACGGTTTAGTATTGAAAAACAATATTATACAATTCTAACTCTTAGCCTGCTAAGGGCGACTACAACAGACTTGCAGCCAGTATAAACCTAGAGTAACTCGCAGGCTGATCAGGGTTTACACTGTCTGGCTGCTCATCAGTCATTTAACCAAAACACCCCTTTGTAACATAAATGGAATGGTCCAAATTCAAAGAAAGGACAGTCCATTATACATTCATAGCGGGCTAAGGGTTAAAGTCATGCCATGGCTTGCCTGTTGCAGTGGGTGTTGGATTCAAACTGAAGTAGGACAGTCTACAACCCGTAAACCTAAATGCTCCTTGGCGGGTATAGTAAAGATGCCACGTCTACAACTTTCTCGCCTCTCACTGCTGTAGGTTCGAATCCCACTGGGACTCAACATATCAAGTGAGAATTAAAGTATTGATTCTTAAGGATGGCATAAGGTAAACAGTACTGGTTCTACGCAGGAAAAATGGCGTGGTCTGCCTCTACCACACAAAAAAATCGACCGTCATAGATTATAGTGCATAAAATACACGTCTACGAACGGCAAGACGATTTTTGATATGTGCCATCCTTCGTCTAGGCTGCATCTATAAACGTCCGTATTTAAAAAAACAACATACGTCAAATAAATGAGACTAGTCATACATGTGCTTAAAATTATGTAAAACACCATTCAAACAAACGAAGTGTAATTTTAATCTAAAAATATTTTTAATTGCAACCGAGGCGCAGATCAATACATCTGGTTCAAATTCACGATCTGCACGGGAACTCGAGAATGGTTTTATAATACCCTTCACAAAAGATTGTTATGAATTTCAAAAACATCATACACAATATTGATACAGCTATGATAGATGTAATCAGCACTCAATGAAACTTCATTTCATATAGAAATGGGAACTTTTGTATCCAACCAAATGGATGATTTTCATAGAGTAAACACTGGTGGTTTTATTATTTACTCAACATTAACATTACATCCTGTTTGTGGACCACAACTAAATAAACTTTTAATTTCCTTGAAAACTACAAAATCAACAAAAGATCCAACCTGTAGTAAAGTGGTCAATTATCCAGTTTTTACTGCCAATAAAACCTACAACAATCATTGTCCACACGATCTCCCAGCTTAACCACATTGTCTGTGTAAACCGCTATAACCCTAAAACACACATGAGAAAAACGATGTCCTGATTTTGCAGAGTTTTTTTTTTCAGCCCAATTCCACAGCATCCGGCTTGCACTCCACACATGTAGACAGAGAGTACGACTGTATCTAGAATACTGGTGAATATCCGATGGAATTCGATCAACTAACCAGTGAAGCATCCAGTTACAATGATTCACCTTGATCTCGAGATAAATTCTGAGAAAATCGATAAGTATTGATCGCTGTGACAATATCTCCAATTTGCCTGGGAAAAAATAAGTTCAATGAAACTTTATCGGCAAAAAAGTGTAGTTGTAACGAGATCCTCGTATGAAGTCTTATATTCTATTCTGTGTTGCGTAATATTTGTCAAGTTATAATGGAACGAATTTTTTATTTGCAAAATATTGAAAAGAAATGCCTCAGTGTGTTAATTGATATGTGTATGTCTTGATCTTGAATGATAGAAGAATAACAGGATTTCTCCCTGGGAAGAAATTGCTGAACCAGTGTATCTAAGTCACATATTTAGTGTTGCTAGCCCATCCCCACCCCTCAGCTTTAAAAAACAAGAGGCCCAAGAGGGCCTGTGGATGCTCTACTGGCTAACATGGCTCTTATAACATCAATGAATTGAACTGAATTGGATTTTATAGTCACACCAACAGCTAAGTTCACATGGCGACTTTCCAGCTTTCATTGGTGGAGGAAGACCCCAGGTGCCCCTCCGGGTAATTTTCGTGCACGGGCGGTCACCTGGGTAAAACCACCGACGTTCCACAAACCAGATGGATAGCTTCCTCACATAAAAGATTCCTAGGCCCCAGAGGGATCGAACCTACAGCGGTGAGGGGCAAGTGATCACAAGTCAGAGACTTTAACCACTCGGCCACGGATGCCTTATAACATCAATGAAGTGAGTGAGTGCAGTTTTTTTTGAAAATTTTGGACAAAATAGAGCATTTTTAACTAAATCAAACAGCATTTTTAACTAAATCAAGGCCCATAACTAAAAAATCTGGAAAAGATCAGATGAAAATTGAAGGCCCTATCGTCTTAACGGGGCAAAATATAGTATTTTCAACTAAATCAAGGGCCATAACTCCGCTGTTACTGGTCCGATCTGGCTGGTTTTCAAACTTGACCGAGCTTTCATTGATATTAACAATCTGGTAAAGCTTGGTAAAGATTGCATGGAAAATGAAGGCCCTATCATCTTAATGAGGCAAAATATAGCATTTTTAACTAAATTAAGGGCCATAACTCCACTGTTACTAGTCCCATCTGGCTGGTTTTCGAAATCTTCCGAGCTTTCATTGATATTAACAATCTCTTAAAGTTTGGTAAAGACCAGATGAAAAATAAAGGCCCTATTGTCTTAACGAGGCAAAATTAAAACAAGGGCCATGACTCTGCTGTTACTGGTCCGATCTGGCTGGTTTTTAGCTCTACTGATCAGAGATCAGCAGAGCTTATGCCGTGGTGCGGCGTCCGGCGTCCGTCTGTCCGTCTGTCCGTAAACTTTTATTTGTAGCGACTTCACAGCTGAAACTACTGTATGGATATTCATGAAACTTTACAGAAATGTTGCCCATAAAGTCTAGTTGATCCTAGCAAAAATTCATGTTGATGTGAAATCCAAGATGGCCGCCAAAGCTAAAAATAGAGTTTTAAAATACAAGTTTGTAGCGACTTCTTCTTGAAAACTATAAGTGATATTGATATGGGACTTTTTCTAAAATGATCAGCATGACATGATGTTGATCCTAGTCAAAAATCGTTTTGATTCAACGTTAAACATGGCTGCCAGCGCCATCTTTGTTTACATAGAGTTATATAGTAAAAACTTGTAGCGACTACTTCTCTAAAACTACTTGGCAGATTGTCATGAAACTTTACAGGAATGTTGCTCTTGATGTCTAATTGATACTAGAAAAATTTCAGGTCGGCCGGAAATTCAAGATGGCCTTCACAGCTAAAAATAGATTTTTAAAAAATAAATTTGTAGCGACTACTTCTTGAAAACTATAAGTGATATTGATATGGGACTTTTTCTAAAATGATCAGCATTACATGATGTTGATCCTAGTCAAAAGTCGTTTTGATTCAACGTTAAACATGGCTGCCAGCGGCCATCTTTGTTTACATAGAGTTATATACTAACAAGAGGTCAATGACCTTGAAGCTCTACTGATTGATTTGATTTCAGGAAGTAGTCGCTACAGACTTGTTTTTTGAAAATCTATTTTTAACCGTGGCGGCCATCTTGAATTTCCGGCCGACCTGAAATTTTGCTAAGATCAATAAGACATTAAGAGCAACATTCCTGTGAAGTTTCATGAAAATCCGTCAGGTAGTTTCAAAGAAGTAGTCGCTACAAGTTTTCATTATATAACTCTATGTAAACAAAGCAGCCATGTTTAAGGTCAAATCAAAACGATTTTCGACAAGGACCAACATCATGTCATACTGATCATTTTAGAAAAAGTCCCATATCAATATCTCTTATTGTTTTGAAGAAGTAGTCGCTACAAACTTATTTATTTTAAATCTATTTTTAGCTGTGGCGGCCATCTTGAATTTCCGGCCGACCTGAAATTTTTCTAGGATCAACTAGACATCAAGAGCAACATTCCTGTGAAGTTTCATGAACATCCGTCAAGTAGTTTCAGAGAAGTAGTCGCTACAAGTTTTTACTATATAACTCTATGTAACCAAAGATGGCCACTGGCAGCCATGTTTAACGTCGAATCAAAATAATTTTCCACAAGGATCTACATCATGTCATGCTGATCATTTTAGAAAAAGTCCCATATCAATATCACTTATAGTTTTCAAGAAGTAGTCGCTACAAACTTATTTTTTAAAAATCTATTTTTAGCTGTGACGGCCATCTTGAATTTCCGGTCGACCTGAAATTTTTCTAGGATCAATTAGACATCAAGAGCAACATTCCTGTAAAGTTTCATGACAATCCGCCAAGTAGTTTCAGAGTAGTCGCTACAAGTTTTTACTATATAACTCTATGTAAACAAAGATGGCCGCTGGCAGCCATGTTTAACGTTGAATCAAAACGATTTTTGACTAGGATCAACATCATGTCATGCTGATCATTTTAGAAAAAGTCCCATATCAATATCACTTATAGTTTTCAAGAAGAAGTCGCTACAAACTTGTATTTTAAAACTCTATTTTTAGCTTTGGCGGCCATCTTGGATTTCACATCAACATGAATTTTTGCTAGGATCAACTAGACTTTATGGGCAACATTTCTGTTAAGTTTCATGAATATCCATCCAGTAGTTTCAGCTGTGAAGGCGCTACAAATAAAAGTTTACGGACAGACGGCCAGACGGACGGACGGACGACGGACGCCGCACCACGGCATAAGCTCTGCTGATCTCTGATCAGTAGAGCTAAAAACTTGTAGCGACTACTCCTCTGAAACTACTTGGCGGATTGTCATGAAACGTTACAGGAATGTTGCTCTTGATGACTAATTGATCCTATCAAAATTTCAGGTCGGCCGGAAATTCAAGATGGCCGTCACAGCTAAAAATAGATTTTTAAAAAATAAGTTTGTAGCGACTTCTTCTTGAAAACTATAGTTGATATTGATATGGGACTTTTTCTAAAATGATCAGCATGACATGATGTAGATCCTTGTGGAAAATTATTTTGATTCGAACATGGCTGCCAGTGGCCATCTTTGGTTACATAGAGTTATATAGTAAAAACTTGTAGCGACTACTCCTCTGAAACTACTTGACGGATGTTCATGAAACTTCACAGGAATGTTGCTCTTGATGTCTAGTTGATCCTAGCAAAAATTTCAGGTCGGCCGGAAATTCAAGATGGCCGCCACAGCTAAAAATAGATTTAAAATAAATAAGTTTGTAGCGACTACTTCTTCAAAACAATAAGAGATATTGATATGGGACTTTTTCTAAAATGATCAGTATGACATGATGTTGGTCCTTGTCGAAAATCGTTTTGATTTGACCTTAAACATGGCTGCTTTGTTTACATAGAGTTATATAATGAAAACTTGTAGCGACTACTTCTTTGAAACTACCTGACGGATTTTCATGAAACTTCACAGGAATGTTGCTCTTAATGTGTTATTGATCTTAGCAAAATTTCAGGTCGGCCGGAAATTCAAGATGGCCGCCACGGTTAAAAATAGATTTTCAAAAAACAAGTCTGTAGCGACTACTTCCTGAAATCAAAATCAATCAGTAGAGCTTCAAGGTCATTGACCTCTTGTTTAAATTAGCAAGGACAGCTAATAATAAAAAAAAATAAAAAAAAATGAAAAAATAAAAAAAAAGTGAAAAAAAGAGAGAATAAATCAATAAAAAAAATGAAAAAAAACATGAAAAAACAACAACAAGAGGGCCTGTGGACGCTCTACTTGCTAATATGGCTCTTATAACATCAATGAAGCGAGTGACTATCGTCTTAAAGAGGCAAAATATAGCATTTTTAACTAAATCAAGAGCCATTACTGGTCCGATCTGGCTGGTTTTCAAACTTGGCCAGTAGAGATAATAAAAATAAAAAAATAACAAGAGGCCCAAGAGGGCCTGTGGATGCTCTACTGGCTAACATGACTCTTATAACATCAATGAAGCGAGTGACTGCCATTTACGTATTTTTGAAAGTTTCGGGCAAAAAACAGCTTTTTAACTAAATCAAAGGCCATAACTAAAGAATTTGGTAAAGTTTGGTAAAGATCAGATGAAAAATGAAGGCCATACCGTATTAACGAGGCAAAATATAGCATTTTTAACTAAATCAAGAGCCATAACTCCTCTGTTACTGGTCTGACTGGTCCAACATAGAGCTAAAAAAAAAATAAAAAAAATAAAAATAAATAAATTATAATTTAAAACAAGAGGTCAATGACCTTGAAGCTCTACTGATTGATTTTGATTTTAGGGAAGAAGTCGCTACAGACTTGTTTTTTGAAACATATTTTTAGCCGTGGCGGCCATCTTGAATTTCCGGCCGACCTGATATTTTGCTAGGATCAATTAGACATCAAGAGCAACATTCCTGTGAAGTTCATGAAAATCCGTCAAGTAGTTTCAGAGGAGTAGTCACTACAAGTTTTCATTATATAATTCTATGTAAACAAAGATGGCCGCGGACAGCCATGTTTAACATCTAATCAAAATGATTTTTGACAAGGACCAACATCATGTAATGCTGATCATTTTAGAAAAAGTCCCATATCAATATCACTTATAGTTTTCAAGAAGTAGTCGCTACAAACTTGCATTTTGAAAATCTATTTTTAGCCATGGCGGCCATCTTGAATTTCCGGCCGACCTGAAATTTTGCTAGGATCAATTAGACATCAAGAGCAACAGTTCTGTGAAGTTTCATGAAAATCCGTCAAGTAGTTTCAGAGGAGTAGTCGCTACAAGTTTTCATTATATAACTCTATGTAAACAAAGATGGCCACTGGCAGCCATGTTTAATGTTGAATCAAAATAATGTTCGACTCGGATAACCATCATGTCATGCTGATCATTTTAGAAAAAGTCCCATATCAATATCACTTATAGTTTTCAAGAAGTAGTCGCTACAAACTTGTATTTTGAAAATCTATTTTTAGCCATGGCGGCCATCTTGAATTTCCCGCCGACCTGAAATTTTGCTAGGATCAATTAGACATTAAGAGCAACATTCCTGTAAAGTTTCATGAAAATCCGCCAAGTAGTTTCAGAGGAGTAGTCGCTACAAGTTTTTACTATATAACTCTATGTAAACAAAGATGGCCGCTGGCAGCCACGTTTAACGTCGAATCAAAACGATTTTTGATAAGGACCAACATCATGTCATGCTGATCATTTTAGAAAAAGTCCCATATCAATATCACTTATAGTTTTCAAGAAGTAGTCGCTACAAACTTGTATTTTGAAAATTTATTTTTAGCCGTGGCGGCCATCTTAAATTTCCGGCCGACCTGAAATTTTGCTAGGATCATTTAGACATCAAGAGCAACATTCCTGTGAAGTTTCATGAAAATCCGTCAAGTAGTTTCAGAGGAGTAGTCGCTACAAGTTTTCATTATATAACACTATGTAAACAAAGATGGCCGCTGGCAGCCATGTTTAACGTCAAATCAAAACGATTTTCGACAAGGACCAACATCATGTCATGCTGATCATTTTAGAAAAAGTCCCATATCAATATCACTTATAGTTTTCAAGAAGTAGTCGCTACAAACTTGAATTTAAAAAATCTATTTTAAGCTTTGGCGGCCATCTTGGATTTCACATCAACATGAATTTTTGCTAGGATCAACTAGACTTCATGGGCAACATTTCTGTAAAGTTTTATGAATATCCATCCAGTAGTTTCAGAGGAGTAGTCGCTACAAATAAAAGTTAACGGACGGACGGACAGACGGACGGACGGACGGACAGACGGACGGACGACGCACCACGGCATAAGCTCTGCTGATCTCTGATCAGTAGAGCTAAAAAAATAAAAAAAATAATATAATAATACTAATAATAATAATTAAAAAAAAATAAAAAATAAAAAAAAATAAAAAAAATAATAATTAAAAAAAAAAAATAATAATTAAAAAATCAACTTTGAACTTGACCAAGCTTACATAGACATTAACAATCTGATAAAGTTTGGTAAAGATCGGATGAAAAATGAAGGCCCTATCGTCTTAACGAGGCATTTTGAACTAAATCAAGGGCCATAACTCCGATGTTACTGGTCCGATATGAATGGTTTTCGAACTTGTCCGAGCTTTCATTGATATTAACAATCTGATAAAGTTTGGTAAAAATCGAATGAACAATGAAGCCCCTATAGTCTTAACGAGGCAAAATATAGCATTTTTAACTAAATCAAGGGCCACAACTCTGCTGTTACTAGTCCGATATGGCTGGTTTTAGAACTTGTCCGAGCTTTTATTTATATTAACAATGTGGTAAAATTTGGTAAAGATAGGATGAAAAATGAAGGCCCTATCGTCTTAACGAGGCAAAATTTAGCAATATAGCATTTTTAACTAAATCAAGTGCCAAAACTCCGCTGTTACTTTTCCGAACTGGCTGGTTTTCGAACTCATCCGAGCTTTCATTGATATTAATATCCTGTTAAAGTTTGGTAAAGATCAGATAAAAAATGAAGGCCCTATCGTCTTAACGAGACAAAAGTTAACGATGGACGACGGACGGACGATGGACAACTCGGCATCCCATAAAATCTGCTGGCCTTCGGCCAGTAGAGCTAAAAAGAAATAAAAAAGTAAGTCAACAAATCTGGAAAAGTGATAAAGATCAGGCGAAAAATGAAGTCCCTATCATATTAACGAGGCAAAATATAGCATTTCTAATGAAATTAAGGGCCATAACTCCATTGTTTCTGGTCCGATCTGGCTGGTTTTCAATCTTGCCCGAGCTTTTATTGATATTAACAATCTGGTAAAGATTGGTAAGGATCGGATTGAAACGAGGCAAAATATAGCATTTTTAACTTAATCAAGGGCCATAACTCTGCTGTTACTATTCCGCGTTCTGGCTTGTTTTCGAACTTGTCCAAGCTTTCATTGATATTAACAATCTGGAAAAGTTTGGTAAGGATCGGATGAAAAATGAAGGCCCTATCGTCTTAACGAGACAAAATATAGCATTTTTAACTAAATCAAGGGCCATAACTCCGCTGTTACTATTCCGGTCTGGCTGGTTTTCGAACTTGTTTGAGCTTTCATTGATATTAACATTCTGGTAAAGTTTGGTAAAGATCAGATGAAAAATGAAGGCCCTATCGTCTTAACGAGACAAAATATAGCATTTTTAACTAAATCAAGGGCCATAACTCCGCTGTTACTATTCCGATCTGGCTGGTTTTCGAACTTGTCTGAGCTTTCATTGATATTAACAATCTGATCAAGTTTGGTAAAGATCAGATGAAAAATGAAGGCCCTATCGTCTTAAGGAGACAAAAGTTAATGAAGGACAACCGATGACGGACAACGGACGGATGGTGGACGGACAATGGACAACTCGCCATCCAATAAGCTCTTCTGGCCCTTGGCCAGTAGAGCTAAAAACAATAAAAATAAAAAAAATCTTGAAAAAAATTCAATGTATTTTCATCTTTTGTATCCAAAAAAATCCAGAAAGAAATCAAAAGCAGGACAGACATTTGTGTGTTTTCCCCTAAGGTTTATAATTGTGGTGCTGGCTAGGGAACTATATATTGTATGCACGTGGTTTACCTATGGCGCATTTCTGATTATTCCATATCGGAAACTTGGTTTTAAATATTGTACGAATGACTGATTGACTGTAAGTGGTCGGCTGGGAAATGCTTTAAAGTATTTAGGCATTCGATCCAAATTTGATCCAGGTTGGGATTGATCTCGCGATCTACGGATTATATTAGGCTGTGAAACAAAACCATTGACTATTAAGATATACTTACTTACAATGGATAATAAAAATAAAATAAGGCGAGATAATTCTTAGAAATGTCACGGTTTACAGATATCTAACAGGTAGATTGATGTTATATTGTCCGGCATGACGGCTCAGTCGGTAGAGCATTGGAACGATAGTCCGAAGGTCCCGGGTTCGAGCCCCTGTCTGGCTGCACATTTTTCTAGCTCTGTTACATTTGGCTCCCAACGGGGGACTGTGATGAGTGAACTCCGAGAAACATGCAAATGATTCTGTGTACCCATGGACATGAGAGGACGAATTTCAATCTGTAGGGGGAGTGTGTCACGGTTCATAGATATCTAACAGGTAGATTGATGTTGCATTGCCCAGCCGGTTAGCTCAGTCGGTAGAGCATCGGAATGGTAGTCCGAAGGTTCCGGGGTCGAGCCTCGGTCTGGCTGCACATTTTTCTAGCCCAGGTACACTGCATACAGCAAAAAATCCTCAAGTAAATATTACAATAACAATTGAATTGAATTGTAGTTTAATGGCTCCGATACACAGCATCGCCCACTGAGTTTAGGTGTTAAGTTCCAGGACGTACGAGGCTAAAGGAAAGAGTCTTGCCTAAGAGCACGCTGAAGAAACCCAGAAGTGCTGGTCAGGGTCCCCTCTGGCTTATTTATTTTGCACCACCACTTGTGCCAAGTGAGATAAGTTGGAGCCAAATTAGAAAAATTGGAGCCAAATAGCTCCAGTGGCAATATACATTCATAAACTACATATACATTCATATACTAAATAGAGAATATTTAATAGTTATTTATTATATACCTATAAGTGATTTATAAGGATTTCTCAGTGACATAATTTAGTATCAGACAAAAGTGGTGTGACGATATCATTTTTCTATATTGTCGCTAGTGTGACGATATCACTTTGCCGGAACTACTTTTTTACCATTTTTGTATTTAATGGTACTGTAGATTGCTACTGCTTTCAACCAGCAAATTTTAATGGCTCATTTCAAAATCTGCCAAATGCCAAATGTATTCATATATGAGGGGCACTTTGCATTGGGGGCGCATGGTGTTTGTGTGTGTATGTGTGTGCGGTGGGTGGTGTGAATATTTTCAATTAAATATCCTTAAAAAATCACAGATATGTATATAATAAATGGAATAATCAACAGTCTCGGTGTGATAGAAAATATATCTTCGAACTCGTTTTTTAACCAAATTACAGTGTGTTCTCGTGACATATTTTTCGTATCACACTGAGACTGTCGATTATTCTCTATATATTAATAATAATTAAGGAGACAAATTGAATGGAATAAATTAATTAACAGTATCTTTCATAGTACTAAAGATTGTAACTTTTAATATTTACATCGCTACTGCATTCGCTACGATGAATCTTATTTGACACGCTGCATTTAATTTTCCGATGAATACCATTACCTTCGGAATACCTCATGATATGCCCTTTAACGGTTTTCATTGGATGATGGGCGGAGATTAATAGAATATTGCGCATGAGGAGTGTGTCTAAAATGTTGCCGAGCGTAACGGCTGTTACATTTTACTCCATAAAAATCCCCGAACTATTTTTTCCAAATAAATAGTAAATCTGGCGTATATAGAGAAGAAGTCAACGCCATTTTAAAGGTAAATATTTATGTAAATATAAGGAATGAAATGCGCTCTTTTGGTTTTCATTGGGGTATGGAAAACATTTGGATGGTTTAAAGTATGCGTCCATACACTTTAAATCACCCAAATATTTTTCATACCCCAATGAAAACCAAAAGAGCGCATTATGAATCATTCCTTAAGTAAACACTTGCAATTTGTTTTCCTTCACTACATTATCCATGCCAAATAATTCCTGGGAGTAACGCAGCTGGACAGTTGATCATGTGCCAGTTTCAAAATTCCTATCTACCTGATATGACCTCGTTGTTTAGAGGGGCAGTGAAAGTTTCCTTTCTGAATTATTTGAAGTCAGTTTAGAAGCATATCATAGATCAGTGAATGTGAACAAGCACAGGTCAGATATAAATATCATCGAATCAAATTCGTCATAAAATTATATTGAATTCAAAACATGCCAGTCAAAGCCATATTAGATTGCAGTAATGCATAATAATGACTTCCTGCCCAGAAGCCAAACACATGTCACACTAATCTTAATGTTGGGCATAACAAGTGTTAATTGGTTTATTGTTCATTTTGTTATTTGCACATTTTATGTCAAGGGTAATAAAAGGACGTGTATTATTGAAAGGCCCCTTGTTAAAAATATTTTTTTTGGTGTTTGGTGACTTAAAAAAAATACATATAAATATGAAAAATTTTGTTAATTTTAATATTTGTCTATTATACTTACGACAACATTACAATTGCAAGATACTCAACTTGCCTTAATCCACGAACGGAAAAACTTCCCCAAATACCCTTCCCGGGACTCCCGGCACCAAGGGCGCCGCCAAATACACCCGTACAAGCAAGAGTCACACAGAGTTACTTCCTCTTTCCGCAAATAAGTCCTAAATTAAGGAGGGGTGGGTAGTTAATGTTGTCGTAAGTATAATAGACAAATATTAAAATTAACAAAATTTTTCATATTGGTCTATAGATAGCTTACGACAACATTACAATTGCGACTTTAACACAATGAGCTGGGGTGGTACAATGTAACCTGTTATGAGTGCCCGAATATGTAAAGGGGATTTGAACAACTCTGAACAACAAGTAACAAAGCACGCTCAAACCTGCTCTAATTACAAGAAATTAAAGCAGACGAGAGCATGAACCCAAGCAACTTACACTCACCATAGCGTAATCTGGGATCCTGACTGGCGATACAGCCAGTAGGAGGAGCCTCTAAAACTTCTTAGATGGGCAGATGAACGTTACAAGGTGAATATGGCAACCTCATAAGTCCTTCAATTCGTTCAAGGACAATAAGTCCACCACCATCTAAAATTATAATCGGCAATTTCAAGCTAATCCATGGAACAGAAAATTTTTTGTATTACATAGATCATTTAAATAAGTATCGACCCCCTGATTCAATACTTAAAATAACAGCTTCATAACTGAGCTGTAAATGTAACTATGAACACCAGATAACTGTGTGAAGCATAGAATACTATGAACAATACAATATGTATAAACCAAACACCTTTGGAACATAGTGGTATGAAGTGCTTACAAACCAAGATAAGCAAAATAATAAATAAAACTGCAACCGATTTGTATGCCCAAAGTTACAGACTTGGGCAAGGCCAAGTCAGCTAACTGGCAGAGCAGCACAACCCCATGACTGACTGGGTAGTAAGAACTGGACCCAGTGAAAAATTATTTAAGATAGAATCTAACAAATAATTTGTGAATTTTAAGAATATAAAGGCTCTGACTTTAGTAGCCTTATTGGAGTTGCATTAGGTATACACCCAGACAAAACCAAACAGATTGTTACTGGAATATCCCCAGAAGGGGTTAAACGAGATCCCTTTAGTAGCATGAGCCTGATGACACTTCAGTTCCTAGAATGGGCTCACTAAATCTGAGCCACAAGGCTAAAAGAAGATAGTCTAAAGGGTAGTCTATCTAAGATTAACCGAAAAGTTCAAAGGAGGGCCGGAGAACAGAAGTCAAACAGGCCAAAAAGAGCCACTTTAACTTCTAAGTATTCTAAACTAAGAAGGGGAGTGATATAAGCTCAAAGTGGGAAACAAGAAAAAAAAAAAAAAAAAAAAAAAAAAAAAAAAACCAACTCCGACTGCGGTGGGAGTGTAAACAAACAATGCGTTAACACTTATTCTAACCAGCTAAACCTCTGTGACCTCAGAGTAGCCCAGTGAAGGACCTCCTAGAGGTACAATTGTGTGAGCAACTATTACAGAAACTGAAGTCTGAAGATGTAGTTTGAATCGACAAACGTGAGGTTGCATACTGATTCCGAATGAATCAGTGGCAGAGGTAGACTGTAAAACCTGATATAAACCCCGCTTAGGGAAGAAATCAAGATGGACAGAAGTGCTGCCCGTACGAACTGCGACGCCCGTAAAGCAGGCGTAATATTGATAACTAAACCAGGCGTAATTTTGATGGTGACCAGGCGTACAGGTGGTTTTGATAAGAATGTAGAAACCAGGCGTAAAATGAGGCGTAATATGTAATTGAGTCCGTCTGGCCAAAAACCAGGCATAAATAAAACCAGGCGTAAATAGAGCCAGGCGTAAATAAACCAGGCGTAAATAATAAAAGAATTTATTTATTCAGGGCAACACACCTAGTTAGTGAACAAACCTACCATGTGGCCCTCTAAGCCAAACTGAGAGATCCTTAGACATGCATTTAGGGCAGCTCTACGAAACCCCTAGACCACGGCAGAATGTCCCCTTGAATGTGGCTGTGTATGGGCACGCACCCCCCCCCCCCCTTGTTCTGACCAAGGCAGAATGTCACCTTGAATGTGGTTGTGCACACGCATTCACCCGCAAATCTGTGTTCTAGTAAAAGATCTAGCCGAAAAGAAACTGTGTTTCCATACGAATGTGGCATATAGAACCAATAAATAAATAGATGCCAGACTGTATCTCAACTGCCTGAAGGAAAGACTTCAAAAAGAGAAGTCCGGCTCTTATGGCATAATTAATGTACGGATTAGAAGCCGGGTCTAACAATAGTATAGCCTACCATAATGTTAGGAACTTACTCATACTGATAGACCTACTCTCTAAACTGATAGAAAACAAGGAGAATGTATCCTGGTTCTAGCAATATTAAACAGGAGGGGGTATGAAAAACAAATACGCCAACTATCATCAGTACCCCTAGGGCTAATGGAGAACGAACCCTGGCACTACAGCCCATTAACTGTATGACTGTATGGAGAAGTGGGAGGGGTAAGGAATCTAGAAACTGGACAATGATCTTAGCTGCAAGAAAAGGAGTGTTATGTCCTGCAACCGCATCTAATAAGCTACACAAGGAACGCAACCCCAGAGGTAAGAGATGAATGACGAAGAACTCCATCAGACAAGGCTTAGTCAGAGGAACCGCGAACAAACCCACTTAGGGTTGAGGATAGCGGCTTTGAAGCCGATTACTCCGAACTTACTGAAACTGCCTAACAGGTGTAAACCGGGGGCGGAGAGCAGCCCGTGCTTGGCTGCCCGCTCATTAGTACCGTCGCCTTCGCTTTGCAGCTCCGGCTCTGGAGGTACCCCGTGGAGATTTAAGCGGTACAGAAGGAGACCTTAATCAACCCTAGGGTAATCCCAAAACCCCACAGGTGTATCAGTGAGAAAACACGCATAATACACTCGTGCTAAGGCTCTGGTGAGAATAAGTTTTTCTAATAAGAAAATCCTTATATTCACGACAAACCAAAAATGATTCTATTAATAACTTATTATGTACTCTAACCTTGATACTTAAGCAGCAAAACATAATGCGCTAAAACAGAGACGACAAAAGGTCAACAGCGGCATTATGTCTGTCGATATTTCACAAGTGAAACACAAACAATGAAATATAAGGTATATCATAATATCCACAAAAAAAAACAAAAAAAAACAAAACAACAAGATGCCAGTTGTCTTAGTGGCTGGTATGGGACACGTAAAACCGGACTCCTCCCTTACAGGGCGAAAGCTCTATCAACTGAGCTAACCGGGACACCATCATAAAACAGAGGTGAGTGGCAGTGATATCAAGTAAGAGACTAACCACTCAGCCACGGAAGTCCCCCATATCAACTTACCAGCAAAAGGAAGACTCAGCCAGCAACTGCATGTGCAAATGAATAAAACAGCATCTGCCACTGTAATTAATTTATATAACTTACCTCAAAAAAGGTGGTGATATACATGTACATAGATATCATTAACTTTTCAAATTAGAGGCACACAGAGCAAAGTAGCCGGGTATTAGATAGATACTAGTATACAATATTAGTAAAAGTATTCATATTAGCCTGGTAGAAAGGTTTAAGTAGCAGGGCGAATTAACCGCCTACCTCTTAATGACACCCCTTGATATAAATACTACCGGCGCTAAATAAAATAAATGCTCATATACCTGCAAGTCTGATGAGCATAATCCATAGACTGGCAATAATCATCTTAGTCCTGCCACAAACAGTACTCAACAAGGCGATAGGACAAGTTGAATTAGGTGTCCTGATAAGGAAAACCATATACAGAAAGAAATAAACTGATTTACTTCTTAAGACTGTGGCTACAATTAACGCTGAAACCTATGCACGTTATGGCGAAGGCCATGAATTCTTACCCTAATCATTAGAGTATGACGGAGAAGCCGTAGTCACTTACATCATCCTTGATATTCTTGTGACGGAACTCAACAGCAGGTATCGACTTCTATCGAGGTTACCTGCAAAACAAGTTCTGTAGTTAAGTCCGTAAGGACAGAAAAGAACAAAGTAATTCACTAAGAATCTTTAGTTTAAGACAAGTATCAGATTCCTGTAGTGGTTATAAAGCAAACCATAAGAGGAAATACTTTAAATTGAATACTCTTAACGCTTTTGTAAACGCCGAGATATTCAAAGATATAAAAGCATTAAATAAGTTTCTAAAATCGAGAACATAGGTAGACAATGCTTAAGAAGTGTTTACAAATGTTGCAACAACTTGGAAAAAAGGGTAATTCTGTTCGACAAAAGAATGAATTCTATTTGAGAATAGAATACCACCAGGCCTGCTATTAATCAGAATCAGAGATAAGACTTCGATAATTTACCTTCTCTGATGTAGATGGCCTGTATAGAGCGCCCTGTCAGTAGGAAGATATGACTTCCCTAAGAATTAAAAAGGCCTTTCCCAGTAGGGAGCACCGTCTAGGAAAGTATGATTTCCTAAAGAGGTCTCAGTCCTATTGATGGTAAGTGTTTCTGACACCACACTGAAAAGGAAGAACAAGGAAAGTGTCTCTGACACATTTTACTAGTATGTTAAAAGTATGTGTCAGAAGTGGGATCTGAAACCACGTGTAAGGTCGTGGACCAGAACACTCGTTTATGAAGGTATAACCTTGAGTCTGGCGCATTAGACCATTCGGCCCTCCTGACAGGTAATCCATATGTTTATCTTTATTTCTTAATTGCTATCATATGATTTGATTACCTGTTAGTTCAATGTCATGTTCACATTGTTATGAATATTACAATAAAATATTCTATTCTATTCTATTTAATCTGTGATTATACAACACGTAAGAAATTATAATAACAGATAATTGTGACCCATGACAGAAACTTCCCTTACATGTGAGTACCAACACATAAACCTAAGTCCTCTTCCCATACCATAGAAAGAAGTCTTATTTAGCTTCCCTCCAGACAACTAGTCTGGATTTTATACTAGCAGAGACCTTCAGAAGAGACTATATCCTTCGTTAGGTGGCCCTAACCATAACAACGGTATTGAATACAGTAAGAATACCGTAAGAATACCCTTTCGGCCCTAGGCCGTGCTTAAAAGCATAAATTTCAGCTGAGGAAGTATTACCTGAGCTGTCTCTAGACAGGTGACGGTTGCTCCTAGACCGCCCTCTGTGTGTTGACTCTCTGAAAGGTGACCTGGAGGAGTGAATGGAATCTGTTCTGAGGACCTTCAGATTACCCATGAGGCAGAGAGTTTGTAGTCGGCGTGACCCCCGCACTACCTGGTAGCTTGAGCAGGAGTGGGTGGGGTACGGGACTTTCTTTAGTGAGCGCAAGATAGTCGACGTCGTTCATTGACTGAGCTAAGCGGGCTATTTGGTTGTCTCCAAGCGAATGCGACCACTCCAACAGTGTACCCACGAGGTAGAGAGTTATCTGAGTCACCATGGTCCCCCGGACAGGAGTGGGTGGGGTATGGGACTGCATATGGCTGGGTTGGGGGACATCACCGATAGAAGGTCAGGACTTCGTACGGGTGATGTTTCCAATCCCTGGGAGTCCGGACGGGCCGTAGTGGGCTAGGGCCCGACTCCCCATTGATGTTTCCTTCACAGGAGTGGGTGGGGAATGGGACTGCATATGGCTGGGTTGGGGGACATCACCGATAGAAGGTCAGGACTTCGTACGGGTGATGTTTCCAATCCCTGGGAGTCCGGACGGGCCGTAGTGGGCTAGGGCCCGACTCCCAATTAGACTAAGGTCCCACTCCCCATTGCTGTTACTGAAATATAGAAAATAACAGCAGAAGGTGTTCTAAAAGCACCAACTGTGATTATATAACAAACAACACGAACCCAATAATATAAGAAAACTATTTACTGGAGTGTTGACACGAGTAGGAGGGGTGTCTACGTTCCGGTGTCAAATTCAAAACTTCTAATATTGAAGTTAAAAGCTATTTTTCGACAGAATTTACAAATGTTGGTAAACCGGAAGTAGACAGCATATGGTTGTTTACGAATTGCGGTCTGAATTAACTGCGTAAAGAACAAAAGCCGGTGTAAAAAACACCAATTACGATCATAAACTCGTAAGAAAATAACATATGGGAAGTAAAATTAAAGTAATAAAACAATTAAAACCATTTGTTACGTGGAAAAAGACAAATATTTTGAGACCGTCGATTTATCGCGTTCTTTACCGATTACGCCACGACGGAAAGAGGAAGTAACTCTGTGTGACTCTTGCTTGTACGGGTGTATTTGGCGGCGCCCTTGGTGCCGGGAGTCCCGGGAAGGGTATTTGGGGAAGTTTTTCCGTTCGTGGATTAAGGCAAGTTGAGTATCTTGCAATTGTAATGTTGTCGTAAGCTATCTATAGACCAATCTATATATTTTTTGCAAAAGTAATTTTCGCCAAATGCTAGAAATTAGAGACATTTTGATAATTTCTTCTCAATTGGCTCCATTGGCGATGCCCAGAGCAGACCCTGCCGGTGTGGCTTGAACAACTGATCTCGGGGATTAACAGTGCACTTGCGACCCCATTGTACTAAGAAGCAAAGGTATACATGCAGCATATATGACAACTTCTCCCTAAGAATCCCCATGTGGTTGCCTGGGTAGAATACAACCACTGCAATCTCGCAAACACACCGTCACATGCAGAGGTAGGACCTGCCTATTCATATGCATTTTGTCATTTTTTACAATTGCTCATTTAAGGTCTTTAATTATCTGACATGACACTCCGTATGCAATGTTACATGGTAACATGGCTGCATCGTAAATGGAGTGTCTAGAATTTGAAGCAACTGCAGTTCTGCAGGTAAGAAGGATCTAAGTCTAAGGCCCATTCTCCATATTTTATCTTTATGTAAATGGAAGATGAGCCTGGCACGTTCATTCCTGTTAAGCGCTGTATAACCCAATTCAATTCTCCCTAAGAAATATAGTTCTCCGAAATAATTCATCACCCGTGACAAGTATATATACACCATCCTTTTCACAAGGCAAGCAAAGCAATCGTCGTCGACAGACACGGCAATCAATGCGTTTTCAATGCATATAGAATTAACAAGAATACATGTCCAAACTTGCTCTGTAGGGTAAAGCGCTAACAATCTATCAAGGAATTGCTTTTTATCCTGTTAATGGAATTTCAGCCTACAATTGTATGAATGGTTCTCTGTGGAACCTGTGAAGGATGCCTGGACTTGTCAATATCTGCCCTGTTTGTTTCTGTCCCAAGTATAGATCAAGCCATCAATAATGCAGCTGCCTTCGCTGAAGCAAAACTCCATTATCTGACGATTCTAGTAGCTATACAAACACCAGTATGGCTCTGATGCTGGCTGGTTAATCATATTGGTGGATAATATGGAATGAGAACTTGATGCATGCATGTGGTCCCAGTTGGTTAGGCAGGCATGGTAGCACTATAGGACATTATTATATGGTATTTTTGCTGTAACTTAGAGACTATGGACAGTCATGATATCTGCCAGAGTTAGAAACCATAGGAGTATGTCTTGTATGTATGTATGTACATCATTGCAATTAAAAACTTGCAAACTCGCTTGTAAAATGCTTTCCAGTTGGATTCCAATAATCTAGCTACCTTCTTATGAAAAATTAATGCGATTGGGAACTTGATTTATGGTTTACACATCGTGCATTCCTCTATACTAAGCGACCAATCAGATTGGAGAACATCATTGCACACTTCACCAGTCCTGTTGAACTGTGAAGCTTCAGAATCTAACAGGGAACCAGTTAAGCTCCTATATTACAGTTCTTACATTATATCATGGCCGCTCAATACAATATGCTCCAGATAATGTTGGAACATGGAATGACCTCCGACCAGATAATGTGGGAATATGGAATGACCTCTGACCAGATAATGTTGGAACATGGAATGACCTCCGACCAGATAATGTGGGAATATGGAATGACCTCTGACCAGATAATGTTGGAACATGGAATGTCAGCTCCGACCAGATAATGTGGGAATATGGAATGACCTCCTACCAGATAATGCTTCAACATGGAAATACCTCTGACTAGATAATTTTGAAACACAGAATGGTTTACGTACTCTCTGATAGTCAATGCTAGTGGAAGTGTCTTGCCTAAGGAGATACAAAGTGGTGCCAGTGAGGCTAAGACCTCAGTGTCTCCAGATTCAGAGCTGAATGTGCTATCCACTGGGCCACTGCCCTTATACAGGCTCACTCCCAGCCATACAGAGTGAATAATAGCAATATCCCATTGCCCTTATACAGGCAGCCCATAGCCATACAGAGTGACTGATAGCAATAGACCACTGTCCTTATACAGGCATGCCCCCAGCCATACACAGTGAATGATCGCAATGGCCCACTGCCCTTATACAGGCTAACTCCCAACCACACAGTGTGACTGATAGCAATAGACGACTGCTCTTATACAGGCTCACTCCCAGCCATACAGAGTGACTGATAGCAATATCCCACTGCCCTTATACAGACAAGTCCCCGGCCATCCAGACTGAATGATAGCAATAGACCACTGTCCTTATACAGGCAAGCCCCCAGCCATACAGCAATAGATCACCACTGTCCTTATACAGGCAAGCCCCCAGCCATACACAGTGACTGAAGGCAATAGCCCACTGCCCTTATACAGGCTAACTCCCAGCCATACAGAGTGACTGAAACCAATGGCCCACTGCCCTTATACAGGCTCACTCACAGCCATACAGAGTGACTGAAAGAAATGGCCCACTGCCCTTATAAATGCAAGCTCCCGGCCATACAGAGTGACTGGAAGCAATGACCCACTGCCCTTAAACAGACAAGCCCCCGGCCATATAGAGTGACTGATAGCAATAGCCCATTGTCCTAATACAGGCTCACTCGCAGACATACAAAGTGACTGAAAGCAATGCCCCTCTGCCCTTATACAGGCTCACTCGCAGCCATACAAAGTGACTGAAAGCAATGACCCAGTGCCCTTATACAGGCAAGCCCCCGGCCATACAGAGTGACTGATAGCAATAGCCCACTGCCCTTATACAGGCTCGCTCCCAGCCATACAGAGTGACTGAAAGCAATGGCCCACTGCTCTTACACAGACAAGCCCCCGGCCATACAGAGTGACTGATAGCAATAGCCCACTGCCCTTATATAGGCTCGCTCCCAGCCATACAGCGTGACTGAAAACAATAGCCCACTGCTTTTATACAGGCTAACTTCCAGCCATACAGTCTGACTGAAAACAATAGCCCACTGCCCTTATACAGGCTCATTCCCAGCCATACAGAGTGACTGAAAAAAAGTGGCCACTCTGCCAAAATGGCACATTTGAGACTTAGGAGTGAAAACATTCCTGCCAATATATAGACACATTCCTGCCAATATACAGATGCAGATGAGGACTCTAACTTACAAGTATTTATTTTTGATGGTGTCTTACATCATTAATTTCTGAGCCCATGTAATAGGCCATATGTGATGGTTGATTTTTTTGTGGTACAGGCAGAACACCTCATTTTTCCTGGGTAGAACCAGTACTGTGTACCTCTGCATAAGAATCCACACTTTCTCACCTGACAAGCTGAGATCCCAGCGGGATTTGAACCCGCATCGATGAGAGGCGAGAACGTTTAAGACACAGCATGGAAGCACTTTAAAAATAATCTGCATGGGAGAAATTTGGAGGGAAGAGGGGAATGTTGAAGAATTACAGATTTAACAATCTGGAACACATGATCTATTTGTTTGGTGTTTAAAAGTAATTTTATTGAACTGGTGAAACTTAGTTTCCCATGAGAGAACAGCTGTGAAAGGTCAAGGTCATTACAGTTTACGAATTATCAGGGTTATTCTGAGAGAAAAATAAGATCGACAAAATATAGGAATTATTGTGGTTTTAAACGCACAAATTTTAATAAAATTTAGGAGATACGGACGAAAAGTGATTAGGTTTATCGGATTGATAGTGATAGACATCGGATTTTATAGTTTACTTTTTTTTAAGTAACAATAATCATAAAATGTATTGTGCTTCAAATTCAGCGAATCAAGTCCAAATCTAAAATGATTAATCAAACATTAGTTAAAGGGACACATGGCAATCTTGATTTTTTTAAAAACAAGCAGCGTCTCTTTAGTGTTTTTTACATAAATTGCATTTGTTCAGTCATTATTATTAATTATAAGGATGCATAAAGCAATTTATTTTTGCATATTACTAACTGCTGATTACATTTCACCAATAATATATTCAAACCTATGGCAGAATAACGAATAAAAGTTGTATTTAATTGTATTTAACTATATTTGCATTCAGATTTAAAGTCAAATTGATACTGGATTAATAAATTGAGATGCTAATTTTAATGTTTGATAATGACTTCAAGATTGCCGTGTGTCCCTTTAAGAACGACTTCAACTTCCAGAAGAAAAGCCACTACTTCATTTTTTTCTTTTTTACCAGAACATTAAGTTGAATATCGAGTCATTACTGACATCACTGAAGTTCAATTATTTCCATCCAACACCAAGAATTGTCAAACGCTTAATTACCTTCTAACATCTCCCTCTCCAAAAAGATCCTTAATTTCTACAGAATCAAATTACACTCCAGCCCGAGTTTCAGGACTTGAACTTGATTAGTATTATTAATTTAACCGAACATTTCACAACAATGGCAATCGCTACTTCAGAACAAAATTTAAAGAAAGAGTTTCGCAATTGTCCTCGTACAGCAAAGTCTAACTGAAAATGTATTTATTTATTTTGCGTATTTATCAAGTGAATTAATTTCTTGATACTTTTCTTTTTTTAATTGAACAGTATAAAATAACTCACTGTGTATCAGAATGTCCACTGCAGCTTTAAACTGGCCAGGAGCCATGGGTTCAGCCCGGGTCAAGCCTTTCATATTGACTGACAGTAATTACATTCCGAGGGAGAGCTGACACCCACCCACCACTGACAAGTTAATCAGAGTGTAGATATCTCCACAGTGGCCAGATAAAAACAGCACTATAATAAGGGCTTGTAATACCCTGGTGTCGGAGCGACGAATGGACAACTTTAGGCCACTTACTCACTGATCAATGGAATAGATCGTGTCGCTACGCCACTGAACAATTAGGGGACAATTATGGCCACTCAGTCGAATCAATAGACGACTCTTTACTATTATTCTTTAAGCTTAAATTACCTTCCAAAAATCGGTAAAATCTTGCCGGAGTGAAAATAATTTAAACACACAAAAATATTGCTCGACCCCAAGCGAAGCATGTTAAAAATAGTTCATATGATATTGTACATTACCTATTGCTGTTTGTTGAATATACCTCAAGGAAAGACGTCTTCATTTTTAATTTTTTATAAAATATCCCAATATTTTTTTATTTTTTTATTTATTTAAAACTGATAAAATTATGAATTATTCTATTCTGTTTTTAAATATTATTATGTGAGCAGAAAATTATGCTATCATAGCAATATACTGAGTGAAAGAGTGAGACTTATATCTTATGCACTTTATGGCACTGTATTTTAAAGGCAAAACGAGAAATATGGCACAGGAGAAAAAAGTGTGCCCAAACCAAGGTTCCAACCCATATCTCTGACACAGCACCCTGGCTTTTTCTTACAAGCAACCTGGGGCCTCTTACATAGCAAACTTCTTACAGTCCAACCTGGGGCCTGTTAATACAAGACAACCTGGGGCCTTTTAAATGGCACCTGGGTGGGGCCTCTTACACAGAAACATGGGGCCTCTTACAATGTCAAATGGGTTCTCTTAACAGAGACACCTGGGGCCTCTGTAATATGAACCTGGCACGTTTACACAGCAACCTGGGGCCTCTTACACAGCAACCTGAGGCCTCTTACACAGCAACCTGGAGGGACCTCATGCACATATATTTTGAGTGTCCCATGGCAACAAATCAGGCAGTCAATAAATATACTTCAAAGTACAGGAATTTTGGTGGTGGTGGTGGTGGGGGTGGGGGTGGGTGTGTGGGTGTGGTGGGGGGGGGGGTGTATTTAGCGATAATGCATAAGAAAAAAATCTAAATTATTATAAAACCGATGAAGCTGCATAGTTATTTTGCTTGATGCGGAGAGATAAGAACAAAATGCAAGTTAAGAAACTCTTATTGTATCATATTCAAATTCCAGCAGGTTTACCTTGTGCAAAATTAAAACTGTTTGTTACGGACTTAAAAAAAAACTTCACCGCTCAATCACAACCCTTGGTATCGATGATCTTAAGTCCTGCAAACCGTGCAGATATTGATAGCGCATAATATAAACCCGTTGGAAATATTTTATTTTTTAACCCTTAACCTGCTAAACAAGACTATAATAGCCTTTGCATTCATTGTAAACCCAGATCAGCCTGCGAGTAACCATTGTAAACCCAGATCAGCCTGCGAGTAACCATTGTAAACCCAGATCAGCCTGCGAGTAACCATTGTAAACCCAGATCAGCCTGCGAGTAACCATTGTAAACCCAGATCAGCCTGCGAGTAACCATTGTAAACCCAGATCAGCCTGCGAGTAACCATTGTAAACCCAGATCAGCCTGTGAGTAACTTGCTTTGTCACATAAATGGAATGGTCTTAATTCAAAGAAAGAACAGTCCATTATATATATGCAGTGGGTTAAGGGTTTAGAATAATATGGACACAATTTGAACTTCTCTTTTTTCTGTATAAAAAACATAACTTGGGCTCTTAAAATGTGTTATTGTAGTACAGTTTTCTTCTGTATAAAGGAACAAAATACATGGACATATTACGAACGTCATGCGAGTATATACAGTAAAGGGGGAGATCAGATAGTGGCAGTCCTTGTAATATGAACAATTGTACAAAAAAATAGTTGCCTATTCATGTTCAAATAGCGCTCACAATCCAAACAGAGACACAATCATGAGTCGGGGTAATTCATGAAACTGATACACCCCCGGTTCAAACCTAGGCACCAAACAGCGCGCCACGTTTGCCTTAAAAACAAATTGTATACTGTGTTAAATGGCGGAACAAAGTATTTCAATTATGTTTTTGACAATGCCGTATCTCAGAATTGGTGTCAAATTTACAGGTTATGATATATACTGTTAAGAAAAAATCCTTTAATTGTCAAAGTCCAATGAAATAAACAATATAAAACCATGGGAATTGTTTAATCCAACAAACATATATAAATAACTTGCAGGCTTAAAAATTATGGCTATTAAAGGGTGTTCAAATCTGTGAAGTTATTTGTCATTTTAATAATGTTATATGATACTATAAATACATATTAAACATGTTTATGGCAGTTATTACATGTTTATGGCAGTTATTATGGTAAATGAAGACATTAGTCAAACCCCTTTAACATTTATTAACATTTTTACATTTGTTATATGCTTTATCTAATTACATAAATTACCAAATAGTTACATATTGATAATTGGTAACTTCCAATGAAGGTAATCAAGAAATACACCGGAGCAATTAACGTTTTGTGCTCTTTGCAGTGACGTCTGGTTTGAATCGACATATAATAAAAAGAACCTGGATATAATGTTGATATTATGACAATCTATCATAAAATCAGGGCTCGAATTTTGCGAGTTTTATATTTGAAAATGCGAGTTGAAATTGCAACAGCTGGCAACATTTTGCGAGCTGTTTTCAAATTAAAAAAAATTGCTTAAATGTATGACTTCACCATGTTCAATACCAAGGATAAAACAATAACTAACAGGTGAAACAAATGCTTTGAAAACACCAACACATCAATGAGCTTCTATTTTAGTGCGCACAAGACGGGCCGTTTCAGTTGATCGATCTCGCGCGCTGTTGTTTAAATACAAAATAATGGTAGTCAATGACACCATCCAACAAATTTTTGTCAACTGCTAGCATAATTATGGCCGAAAAAAACACAAAACTTGATTTTGCAAAAATTAGCTCTGGCAAAATAATGCCATAATTAATAATGGCCTATAGATTTCCAATATGGCAAGCTGAAATTATTTGCACTGGCCAAAGTCTGCTAGTGCATAACAAAGTTAATTTCTAATTCTGAAAATGATTCAAAACTAGCTCGGAAGCTATTTGGAATCAATGTTGAGAACTAATTGTGTCATAAAATTAATATTTAATATGAACTCATTTAAGATCCTCTATGGACCCATTTTTTTTTTATCTCACATTCGATAAAGTAGGACTACTGAGATCACCAATCACCATTAACTGAATTGATTTGCTGCTTTACAGCTGATCAACGCGTTATAGTTTATTGCGAGATGTCCCAGAGAGAGGGAAAAGAAACACAGAAAACGGGCAAACATGCCATAGTCTGCATTTTATATAGCATTGAATACCAGACAATCATGTTCTAGGCAGTCCATCATTTGATGCAATATTTAATTCTATCATCCGCTCCACCAGTATGCAGTTTTTATGTAGTTATAGCTTGTTAAATGCCGTTTTACGTCATTTTCAGCCCATTTTAGGCTATATATTACAGTCGATTTTGGCAGACCACCCACTTTATCCTGGGTAGAACCAGTATTATATACTTCCCACCATGCGTAAGAATAAAAACTTTCTTACAGGTTGATCTCCCAGTGGGATTCAAACCAAGAGCAGTGAGAGACGAGATGGTTTCAGCGCATTTACCATCCCAGCCACCAAGGCGCTTAGTTATTATGTAATAACAGAAGTGACATTAAAAGGTGGTAGGCTGGGTTTTTCCCTGCTACTTTGACTGGTCTTCATTACGTGGTCCGAGTATTAACTTTCATACCCCATCCAACCCCTTCTCCAACCAAGAAGTGAAAACGGGGTTGGCTGGGGTATGAAATAAAACCTTAATTTCGGCTTAAAAAGTTTGCATATTGTAAAATTCAAACGTTCAGTGGTCAATTGTAAACAGGTTATTACGTTTTGTTCAGTAAAAAATATTTATAAAAAACTTTCATTGTCGAAATATCCCTTATAAAATCCTGCTAATATAAGCTTTCCCATCACTTAATGGAATTAAGGTGGGACAAAGTAATGTATTGGCACCTGGCTACTTTTACCAGTATTATATATATAGAGTTTAATTAACATTGTTGAAATGATACGGGAAATAATTCCCGAGTGAGAAAGATTTTTGCGATATAGAAACGAGTGCGTTTTCGCACGAGTTTCTATATCGCAAGAATATTTCTCACGAGTGAATTATTTTCCGTATCACGACAAAATGTTAATTACATTGAATTTCTTTCCAATCGTCTTTTGACACAAGTATTCCTTCTTCTGTCACTCCTTTGGCGACAGCGCGGAGTAATATTATGACGTCAATTCGTGACGTAATATCGTGACGTCTATCGTTTAGTTCATAACATTTGGCTACTATGCTTTTTTGCGCACTAGGCGAGATAGCACAGTAGAGGAAGGGATATGTTATAGATTTTCTCAAACTGGGAAATTTCTGTAATTCATCACAGAATATATAATATATACAAGTATCGATCAAACTTGACCCAGCTCCTCTGCTTTGTGGGCTGCATAATTACAAAGTTAATGACACCCCTGTAATAATTGTAAATTGAATTGAATTGTTGGTAATGGCACATCAACACATTATGTAAGCTTATTCAGAGCCACCCCAGATACATATAGATATACATAATTTCATATATCCGGGAACCTTGCCCTACTCTTATTAGCAATGTGATCTCCCCGCTCATCTGACAATGACAAAGCTAGGGAATTGTGAGTGTCGTGTGATGAAGCAAATGTAAAGAAAAATAGAAAGGTGTTTCACGGAACAATTGTGCTGCCTGCCATGTGCTCATTTCAGCCAGTTATGAGCTTTGTTACATTTTATGAAAAGGGACATAACTCTGCTAAAATCATAAAGTCAAAGTTATTGGACATGACATTTCTTGAGGTAAGATGTGTGTGAAGTTTTATGGACACAGGTTATATACTTCAAAAGTTAAGGCCAACATTCGGTTACAGGTAAAAGTTCGGTGACGGAGGAAGACGACAACAGACAACGTGATCTCTAAGTGTCTGCTATGCTACGTAGGGTGACAATAAAATGGCACCGAGTGAATTAATATATTTTTAGCTGAACAACTCATTTGCATATATAACATCAAATAAGCCCTCTAATTTCAACATAAACAAAACGTATCCTCTTTTATATACATATATGAAATGTAAGACAATTGTGGATTTAGCACACAACTTCTCCTAAACTATGTCTGAGTGAAAGTGTCATGATGTCTGAGCGAAAGAAATCCCACACATTCATCTTGTTATTCAAAGATGTATTTAGGATGATTTTAGGAGTGTTCTTTGACCCCATTTTCTCTCTGCCAAAAACGATCTTTTTCACTAAAAAGATATTTTTGTAAAATCTCACTTGATTTTTTTTTTTTTAAAGAATTAAAATTTCATTGAATATTTTCCCAATGCTAAGGTTATTGCAATAAATCTCCCCAATTCCAATGGCCCCTGCTGGAACGAATATTCCCCAAAAATCCAAACTCAAAAGTTATTTCATTCCTTATAGTATAATAACAGTTTCATTAGAATTAATTGCTGACTTTAGGTCAGAGGGCTGGCGTGGCGCAGTCGGTAGCGCGGCGGATTTGTAACCGGGGGCCCCGGGTTCAATCCTCCGTGGTGCCACTGAGTATCGTCAGTGTGTTCTTGGGCAAGACACTTTCCCTTAGCCTCGTCCGTCGGATGGGGCGGTCCGGTGTATCGGTCTATCCTCCGAGCACGTTAAAGAATCGTAGGAATCTATTCGATAACAAGAGTAGGGCACGGTTCCCGGATTCCTATGTATCCTTTCCCTCTCTCTAGGGTGGCTCTAAATAACCTATACTGTGTTGATGAGCCGTTAAACAACATTCAGTTATTTAGGTCAGTTCAAAGCCATGATAAATTATATAAAATTAAAATCTAAAAACTTACCTTTCATAAAAACTCGGCCATGCACATTTTTTCGACATGCAAGATTACAAAATCACTGAAGATATTGCGTGCATTCTTCACTATTAACTATATTCTATCCGGTGTTATTTTGATGTATGATTACCTCAATTATAACCAAAGTAGTAATTTCATACGACCCCTGATCTGTATTACACAGTCCCATGTAGCGGGTAAAGTCGTCTGCTAATAAATCATACCACAAATTATTTGACAGTATGTTTAAGTTAGTTAATAACCATGTGTATATAGTGAGTCAGGAAGCGGGTATTTATACCAAAATAAAAATTATTTTGGAGGAGTATAAGGGTTTACTCAAGCAAACAATATTTCAGTATAATACATGATAAAGCATTTTATGGTATTCTATTGAAAGTTTGGGTCGAACAACAAACAGTTCTATTTGTTTGATATGTATAATACATTCATTGAAATTTTCTGTTTGTTTTGGTGCTTGCAATTTCCGACGAGTAAACTAGCAGACGATCACTTAAGCAACAATATATCATAAATACTAGAACATCCCATTCTAATAAACATTGTAACCTCCCCCTTTTTACAAGGCCATGCAAATTTAAAGGAATACAAGGTAATCATTAAAGGTAATCATTATTGGTTTTAAAACTCACGGTGTCCTGTCTGTTTTATACATCACTTTCATATTTGAAAATCATTAATTATTATGTGATTATTTAAGTTTAACGCAAAATGTTTGTTTTTTTTGCAAATAAATATATTTATCACATAACATGGCTTCTGGGAGTGCAATAAAGCCATGACTTACTTCTCATAATACACTAGTGTATTACATATGCAAATGAGATCCGAATCACTGTGTTTGTATACAGTAAAACATTTAATCCCAATTGTTTGCATGGTTTATCATACGGTAAGTTCAGACGCCTTAATTATTTATCATTATTTGAAATCTTACTTCATAAAATGAATGTTAGAAACGTTAAATTTGGTTTAAGGCCATAACAAATTAATTACCTGGTTCTCAGGCCCACCCGCATGTCTTTTTTTGGTGCCGCATTGCCGATTTTATCTCAAAAGTAATAAAATAACAAGAGGTCAATGACCTTGAAGCTCTACCGATAGATTTTTGATAGCTAGGTCAACATTCCTGTGAAGTTTCATGAAAATCCATGAAGTAGTTTCAGAGGAGTAGTCGCTACAAGTTTTTACTATATAATTCTTTGTAAACAAAGATGGCCACTGGCAGCCATGTTTAACGTCGAATCAAAACGATTTTTGACAAGGACCAACATCATGTCCTGCTGATCATTTTAGAAAAAGTCCCATATCAATATCACTTATAGTTTTCAAGAAGTAGTCGCTACAAACTTGTATTTTGAAAATCTATTTTTAGCTGTGGCGGCCATCTTGAATTTCCGGCCGACCTGAAATTTTGTTAGGATCAATTAGACATTAAGAGCAACATTCCTGTAAAGTTTCATGAAAATCCGTCAAGTAGTTTCAGAGGAGTAGTCGCTACAAGTTTTTACTATATCATTCTATGTAAACAAAGATGGCCGCTGGCAGCCATGTTTAATGTCGAATCAATACGATTTTCGACAAGGACCAACATCATGTCATGCTGATCATTTTAGAAAAAGTCCCATATCAATATCACTTAGAGTTTTCAAGAAGTAGTCACTACAAACTTGTATTTTAACAAGAGGTCAATGACCTTGAAGCTCTACTGATTGATTTTGATTTCAGGAAGTAGTCGCTACAGACTTGTTTTTTGAAAATCTATTTTTAACCGTGGCGGCCATCTTGAATTTCCGGCCGACCTGAAATTTTGCTAGGATCAATAAGACATTAAGAGCAACATTCCTGTGAAGTTTCATGAAAATCCGTCAAGTAGTTTCAGAGGAGTAGTCGCTACAAGTTTTCATTATATAACTCTATGTAAACAAAGATGGCTGCTGGCAGCCAAGTTTAACGTCAAATCAAAATGATTTTCGACAAGGACCAACATCATGTCATACTGATCATTTTAGAAAAAGTCCCATATCAATATCTCTTATAGTTTTGTTTTGAAGAAGTAGTCGCTACAAACTTATTTATTTTAAATCTATTTTTAGCTGTGGTGGCCATCTTGAATTTCCGGCCGACCTGAAATTTTTCTAGGATCAACTAGACATCAAGAGCAACATTCCTGTGAAGTTTCATGAATATCCGTCAAGTAGTTTCAGAGGAGTAGTCGCTACAAGTTTTTACTATATAACTCTATGTAACCAAAGATGGCCACTGGCAGCCATATTTAACGTCGAATCAAAATAATTTTCGACAAGAATCAACATCATGTCATGCTGATCATTTTAAAAAAGTCCAATATCAATATCACTTATAGTTTTCAAGAAGTAGTCGCTACAAACTTGTATTTTAAAACTCTATTTTTAGCTTTGGCGGCCATCTTGGATTTCACATCAACATGAATTTTTGCTAGGATCAACTAGACTTTATGGGCAACATTTCTGTAAAGTTTCATGAATATCCATCCAGTAGTTTCAGAGGAGTTGTCGCTACAAATAAAAGTTTACGGACAGACGGACGCCGCACCACGGCATAAGCTCTGCTGATCTCTGATCAGTCGAGCTAAAAATCTATTTTTAGCTTTGGTGGCCATCTTGGATTTCACATCAACATGAATTTTTGCTAGGATCAACTAGACTTCATGGGCAACATTTCTGTAAAGTTTCATGATTATCCATCCAGTAGTTTCAGAGGAGTTGTTGCTACAAATAAAAGTTTACGGACAGACAGACGGACAGACGGACGACGCACCACGGCATAAGCTCTGCTGATCTCTGATCAGTAGAGCTAAAAATTGGAAATGCGCTACTGTAGTTTCGAAAAAAAAAGTTCCGCATCCAAGTTCATTCCGGTTTTACATGCAACTACCTCAGGGGAATCCCCTTGTGGGTAGACTGGTGCGCGGCCGACTATCTGCCGCTCTGCTCGCTAGCTTGTGAGTGTTGCAGTCGTACGGGTACCAATCTATGAGTCAGACGCTTGAGACGCTTGGAACTAGTAGGTGCTACAGAACAGGCGATTTATTCAAGCGTCTAATCGACAAAGTCTCACAACAACATGCAATAGTTCATGCGTGATCTATTACAAATATACGGACTTATTGTCCTTGAAAGAAGCATAAGTCGGGAAGAAATGATAAGGTAATGATCGACAATAGAGATGAGCTGATCCAACTGGTTATTGCACATGTATTTCGAGATATTTTGCATCAATACATGTATTGGAATTAAAAGTTTGGATAAAAAAAAAATCGCCCGCGTGTCTGTTGACCACTGTAAAATTGTAAAAAAAAATGCGCCCGCCCGCATCTCTTCTCAGAAAAAGTGGCCTGAGAACCAGGTAATTAATTTTTTGTGGCCTAAGGTGTCGCATCATTTGTAGGGCGAACGCAGTTACAGCCGCGTAACGTAGTGACGTCGTGTAAACAACAAAACGACATCATGGTTTGTCTTACAAATTGCCGCCGTATATAAGGAAAATTGACAACATTAAAGTGAAACTATCACGTCGTAGGTGTGTTATGTGATAATAGAATCTTACATTCGTGACTTGTGTTATTGACTTTAATATACTCGTTGGATAAAAAGATAGGATACTCGGCAAGAGCCTTGTATCCTATCATCATATCCAACTCATTTATTAAAATCAATAATACACAGTCACTCATGTAAGATCCTCTATGTTGACATTATTACACCAATAGTACAATGAAGAATACTCTAAATAATTCAAATTGTTTTACCTTTCATTTAAATATATGTCGGTAAATGACCAGATTGAAGGGAATGTAGTGACACAGCCAAACCATCTTTATTATTGAGAGTTCTGAATACTTGAATAAAGGTGAAAGAATTATCAAAATCGGATGATAAACAAAGAAAATACGATCATTTAAAGATCCTGTTGAAACGGATATGGAAGCGGCCATTTTGAGAGCTATGACATCATGGTTCTAAATGATCATATATGGAATATTTATAAATATGAAAATTTACTGATTTATATGGAAAAATGACAGCAGCTGTATGAAAAATATGTAATACTTAATGGCAATAATGCTTTATATGACCAGCAAAATAAAAATCATTCATTTGCAGTGATTTTCTTCGTTTTAAATGATATTTATCAATATTCCACATATGGTAATATGGAACTATGAGTTCTAACAAGAGCTGTCGGAGAACAGCGCAGCTCGACTATTCGATTTTTCGGAGAATAATAAATTTATAGCTAGTATATACCATCAGAAAACAAGGCTACAACAATGTGGGTTGGGGTTGGGAGCACAAAATAAAACAACAAAGAAATATGTAAAAAAAAATAAAATAAAAAAATAATTCAAGTGTGGCAGGGTGAGAGGCGGGGTTGTATGGGAGGGTGTGTGTGTGTGTGTGTGTGTGTGGGGGGGGGGGGGGGGGGGGGGGGGGGGGGAGGGGGGGGGGGGGGGAGGGGGGGGGGGGGGGGGGGGGGGGGGGGTGGGGGGGGGGGGGGGGGGGGGCGTGTATGAGCATATATGTGTAAAGAATTGACAAAAAGCTACACGAAATATGTAAAACTAAATATATAATAGTTTCAAAAATGGGATGGGGTGGGGTTGAGGTAGGGGGGTGGTGGAGCGTGAGTGAGGGTGAGAGGCAGGAGTGGGTTGGATTAGTGGGGTGGACTGGGGCAACATATAGTGTGGTGTGTGAAAAATTCTAGTGTGGTGGGGGTGGGGGATTGAGGGGCAACATATAGGTGTAAGAATTGACAAAAGTGAACACCAGAAATATGTAAAAAAAAGAGTTTAAGTGGGGGTGGGGTGGGGGAGAGCAGGGGAGAGGCGGAAGTGGTTGG
>JAWPHD010008518.1:100000-114235 GCA_037043455.1 Cyrtodaria siliqua | reverse complement strand
TGTGTTTCTCATCCTAGCTAGGCGCCCTGCTGTAGTTCGTCCGAAAGTTTTCTGTCCTTGGTAGTTCGCTAATATTTCTCATAATTAGAATTGACTTTTCTTAACATATTTCACCCTTAAAATAAAATAAATGTTTGCGGACATGTTAGAGATATCTTACGATAAGTACGTGTGTATGATTCTTTACGTTCAACGTAAACTAAACTCGAGCATGTTTACTTCAATGCTCGTAATGGAAAGTTCATTAGCTTAGTACTTATTGAACATTTACATTTCCAATAGATCTAGTTGAATTTTACAAGCATAATTTATACGTTAAGACATGTTTAAACTAATAACAAAATATAACTCACTAAGCAAATGCAATGCAACTATGCTCGTCAGCCACGTTAGAAAATTCTTCACCATTTTAATAATGTAGAGATAAGCTTACTATACCATACAATATAGACACAATGAACTTGTAAGTGAGACGTTAACCATCCCTTTGACACACCGACAGTAGAGAGATAAGATATTCGGCTCAAGCTGTAGAATAACGCAAGTTAACTTTTTCTAAATGTTGAGATTCGGTCCACTATGTTCGGCCAACTTCTTAATATGTGACGTCATTGTCAGTAGTTGTGTAATATACATTTTAGCTAAATCGATTAAGAATAACCTATTTTCGATCTATGTAGACAACTCATATATTGTATAATCTTTACATTGATTGAGAATGAATTAGTATCTATCTAGATGTGTTATATAACCATTATGTGCATCGATTAAGAATAAATTATTATCTATCTAGATGTGTTGTTTAACCATTATGTGCATCAATTAAGAATGAATTATTAACTATCTAGATGTGTTGTATAACCATTATGTGCATCGATTAAGAATGAATCATTCGCTATCTCTAGATATGCTGTATAACCATTATCTGAATATATTAAGAATGAATTATTTGCTATCTAGATGTGTTGTATAACCATTACCTGAATCTATTAAGAATGAACTATTCGCTCTCTAGATATGCTGTATAACCATTATCTGAATCGATTAAGAGTGACATTTTATTTCTGTTGATGCTGTAAAACATGACCTGTATCTGAATCTATTAAGAATGAAATAATCTCTATCTAGATGTGTTAAATAACGATTATTTTAACCGATTAAGAGTGAAGTATTCTTTATCTATGTTTACATTCAAAAGGGTAATCGAATAGTATTACATATTAGCTCAGGACTAACGTTACCATAAACATTGAAAAAATAAAATTGTATTATTGTAACCTCGATAATTGATAGGAAGTATAGTTGTTTATTTCAGATGATAGCTCACAACGGTGATATTCCTGTCCGCAGACGTATGTTTAGTTTTATATTCATATATACATGATCATCTTTGTGTTATACTTATATTGCCTATTATCATATGTATATAAGCATTTTTGGCCCGCAATATGAACAAAATTACCCTATAATAATACCTCGAGAAATGAGCCGTATCATAAATGCGGTCCGATAAGCAAAATTTAGGTTATGTGACCGGGCCAAAAATGCATATCCATATTGGTCCGGTCATCTGACCGTTATTGTCCCGGTCACCTGACCGGGCTAATGACCGTCACCTGCCCGTTACGATTATTGGCGATTGCATTTTTTTGTTTACCTGTTTTTGAGACCATAAATTTGACGTTAAACCCGTCAATGACATGACGTATGCGAAGTGACGTCAACTAACATAATTGACGTCATTTAAATAAGCGTGAAAATGGAACCCGTTGAGAATACGTTAGCGTCAATGGCTAACAGCTTATTTCACTTATTGTACTTAGATGCACTAATTGTTTAGGAAAGGCATCATGAAGTAAATGAAACTGACATAGGAGCGTTTGTCAGTAAAACGAGGAATGGAACTAAATCTACAGAAAAGCAGACTAAATCTAGCCTTAAAGTTGTTCACGGTGTGGTTTCGCTCGACTGGTGAGACTAGAATATGCCTACTGTAGAAATTGGCGTCAAGGAGTTGCACTGTATATTGGACGTTTTTATTCTGAGTATAGTCCGACAAAACTAGCTATACTCGATAAAATCAGTCCAGGCCATCATCAGCTGGTACTTAATCGAGAAGAGGTATGAGCCTCATATTCCTTTAGACGCCTCCTTTAAATAGATAAGGAGTTTCAGGGACGTACTCACAGCTAAAAGAAATGCTCGAAGACAGCAAGAAACGGGAAATAAAGAAATCTAAATAGGAATGGAATGGACGAATTGAAAAAAAAAGAGAATAAACTACAAACACTACAATAAAACTAAAAACTGTGTTGTTGTTTTCCTTAATTTGTTTTTGCTATTTTTATTTTATAAGTTAGTTCGATAACAGTTCAATATATTCGATTTAAAAATAAATGAAAGAAAAAATTCCAATGAAAATGCGTATATATATATAAAAAGATTAAAACATGGGTGGTGCGTTATCGTCCATTCCTATCGGCCCTCGAACAATAAAGGCCCTCAGGCTAAAGCACCAACTATGCATTATCTCTAATTAATGCTGCCCAGTTTGTCAAAGGAAATATCCTGGCGGTGATCTCTTTATCTACACTGTCCTGTTTAATTTCGACGACCATACTTTAAAAGGGAGATTTGGTGAACAACTGAACATGGTTTAAACTCCCAGTGGCCGTTTTGCTACTGACCATACCAAGACGGTACCCCTGTGTTGTCACAAACGTTGCTTATATTAATCCTTATATTCGTTGTTTGTTTTGAATGCGTGTTTTTGGATGACTAAGTTCTGTGAATATTTCATTTCCTGTTCGACTTTTACATCTACTTTTTGACACGGAATACAGTGTCAGAGTTATGATTATGGGTAAGTTGAGGTTTATAGAGGGCAATAGATAAAAAATAATAAATTAACTTAGAGGTCGCATTGTGTCGTATAGAGAGTTGTTGTTGTTGATACTTGTACTGTATTTGATGTATTTGAACAAGATAATGGTAAATGAAAACCTATTGTGGATATCCAGGAATCCAGTTGATTAATGTCAGTTTTCCCTGTATACCAGCCCATTACCATTTAACTTCACTCTTGTCATCTGTATCTCCAGTCCAAACTATATCTGTAATATGCTGAAAACTTCTATTACCTTGTACAATGTAAACAGATTAATTTCAACATATTTTATTTACAAATAGTATATCATTATTCTGAAGTATTTATAATGAAATATGCATGTACCTGATTAACAATCACTAAATACTAGTATATACAATTAGGGACAGGAATCAGTGAATCAGACTGTCTTGCCTCTATACCTCTATGTACGATTATTATAAACTGTCCTAAACTAAAACTAAGCAAAACCGTGACATTGAAAAAGTCGTCATAATGGTACAATGGAAACATTTGTAATATGGTATCTTTATTAGTGGCAGGCGTGGTCCGAATTAAACTATTACTACCTTACGGTTCTGATAAGGATTCAAATAATACGATGACAAGCCTATAGGATATGCATTCTGCATGGGAAATTTATCTCCACAAAACAACTGTCGTGTTGTTAACATTATGCTGACAAAACCTAGACCTATAGGAGTGCCTGAATGGAACACTTGGTACATGTATATTGGATACTTGTTTTAGAATAAAATGCAAAACATGAAGATAAACGAATAATCAGCAAAAAATGTAAAGAATGATACATATGTAATATAAATTATAGTTCTCATTAAGCATAGGGTTGTTATTGATAACTAAGTATATAATAATTATAGAATGTCATAAGAGGTGTTACGGAAATATAGGTTATATACACTAAACTAACGGTAAGTTATACCCAAACGGAAACGTGTTCAACAGCATAATCTTTCATTTCTGAAGGATTTGGTATATATGTTCTGCGCGAAATTGGAATATGGGCTATTCCGGCGTAATAAAGTAAACTATCCCCCATAAAATAATGGCCCCCAGGTCATGAAACAATTACCCATGGTTACTAATTTACTGACGAAAATGACTCCCTTGGAAAAAACATTATAGTGATATCGTAAAGTAATGACCCCACCCAGAGTGATTTACCCACAGCCTTTCTTACCTTCTCGTTCTGTCTAGTCTTTATCGCCCTTTAGTTTGCCCTCATATAGGTATTCACCTTCCCTCTCCCTCACGATAGCCTTTCTCTCTCTTTCTCACTTCATTCCACCCGTTTCTGTCACTTTCTGCCTCTCCGCCGCTCTCTTTATCCTTACTCCCTCTTTTTATATCTCTCTTCTCGTTTCTCCTTCTCTTACCCTTGTCCCTCCAACACTTATCCCTATCCATCTACCTCTGCAACATCCACTCACGTACTTTCCAACTCATTTCCTCTCTTTTCCATTTTTTTCTTTCTCTCACACTTCCTCTTTCAACTTGCTCTCATCTCCCTTTAGTTATTCATCTTGCTCCGATAAATAGTTCACTCTCCAGCTTCCAATCCCGTTTTATATGTCTTTCTTTCTCTTTCCTTTTCCTCTCTCTCCTCTTTCTCACTCTCTTTCTCTCTCTTTCATTTTCTCACGCCACTGCTCTCTCAAGCATCGAACTTCTATTATGCTGCATTTTTAATGTAAAACCTATGAAAACTCTGGGATTAATTTATTTTGGTCTATAAAAAGTCAGGAGACGTTCTTCATTAAAAGTTCAATAAAGGTCAAGTTTCATCAATAAGCACTTATGACTTCTCTACAATATATACAACCTTAGCACATCACCTTATTAAAGACAAGCTGATTTCTCTTATTCAAAAAACATTCGCTAGAGAAAATACTACATTTTTGGAATGTAATAATATAAAAGCGTTTTTTACTAAACGGCAGTTTAAAGAATTATTCTATGTGGACTTGCTATGAAGTTTGTGAAGCATTCATCTTCCTGTTAGATAATATTTTCGTCAGGTATGGAACCACCGTTTATAGACAAATTGTTGGTATCCCCACTTGTCGCAGATTTGTTTTTATTTTGCTTTGAAAGAAATTGCATGTTGAGTCTTTCACCAGATACCCAGGCAGTTGTTATTTAGGCCTTTAATGACACCTCACGGTATCTGGATGACATATTGAACATTGACAACCCTAAGGCTTTCTTTCCAACTATGGTTAATAATATTTATCCTAAAGAACTTCAGCTTAAGGATGTTGGCTGGGCAAGTTTTGACATCTTCAAGTCTAAACATTTTATTTTTTAATCATAGTTTTATTTGACAACATAATTGTTTATTTTTTGCATTCTAGTAGATATGGATATAATGTAGAATTTAAGATGGTAACATATCAAATTTTAAGCAAATATTTATTTTTTTCATATTTTTTCCGTCATTTGTGATAATTTTTTGTTGTCAACAAAATAGGGGGTATGGAAGCTCTGAGTAGAATTTATCCTTTTGCTACAGAATAAATTAGATTTTTGTTTTTCAGTAGTGGAATACATATATAAACGTAGATACTGAGCTAATTTTATTTTCGATCTCCATGTCAATAGTGTGTGAACAGTATTTTACATTGAAAATGTCAAAATAACTCCAAACTGGGTGAATTTAAAGAAGTTTTAATGAAAAATCATTAGAAACCTCGTGACCTATATATTTGTTTACTTGTCTTGAAAGAAATGTCATAGGACCTTGTCATATACAAGTTTTAAAAAAAGTTGAGCTTTGGAACATACTTTTTTTTATCTTGAATTAAGTTTTCGGTAGAAACAAAAGTGGGTGGGGTACGGTCCATATATGTTTGCTTTTTAAAGCAAAAAGACGAATGAGGATTACAATTGTTTTTGTATGAATTGAAAGATATGTATATATGCAATCGAAAATTAATTGTTGTATTTCAATAAACGTAATGTTATGAAAACAATTGTGAAAATGTTGAATGACTATATTTTTCCTCTTTTTAGTAACATTTTGAAGTTATAAATATGAGCCTTCTTCAATGACGTCGAGTGGGAAAAAAGGGTGGTGACCAGGTCTTTTTTTGATAATTTTGCATCTAAATGATACCAAAGAAGCTTTAAATATAATTGTTAAAAGAAATCTCAGCACTACGTCCTTTCCCAGCCAACCTCCTTAACAAAGCTAATATATCTGATAATAACGCTTCTTTTCTTGATTTAGATCTCTCGATTGAAAATGGTGAAATAATTAGCAAAATCTATGACAAGAGAGATGATTTTAATTTTGACATTGTTAATTATCCCCACTTGGATGGGGATGTTCCCCGAGCAACTTCTATGGGGTGTATGTGTCTCAACTTATTCGTTTTTCAAGAGCTTGTACTCAAGTTGAGCACTTTAATATTCGTAATATTTGTATAACTAAACAGATACTCAGTCAGGGTTACCGTTACCATAAACTTCGTAAAACCCTTGCAAAATTGTATTATCGTAACCCTGATCTTCTTTTTAAATATAAAAGTAATTTAAGGACTCTTCTGCGACAAGGACTACCACAACCTGACTTCTATGGTGATGTGATTTATAAACTTCGTAATCCTTAATATTGATTATTAAAAGCAACCTGTTTTCGCATGGTACTAACTGTCGATTTCCTTGCATTTTATAAGTTATGCAATGGGTCGGACCACACGTTCTTAAAAGATTAGTTACGGCCATTCCAAGATTTGATTTAATCGTGCAGCACTCAAAGATAAATCACGAACTGGTGTTACTTTCGTAGACGCGATTCAAAGGGTTCTCTGTTTATGACATTGATCGAATCGGATCAATAATAAAATATCAGGATGAGGAATGAGATAAAAGGGGAAAACAAATCGGGCTCCTAAACAGAAATTAAATGTGTTCAGATTAGGGATTAAAGCGGTGAGGACGAATAATAAAATACATGTTGTCCTTAAACTACACCAAAATTGGATTTAAAAGATGAACCTGCCACTAAAACAACTTGAAACAAGAGAAACAAGCACCATAAATGAGTAAACATGTGAACGTTTACTCTAAACTTATTCAATAATTGTATGATGTAGTTTTACAATTACAATAACATATCAGAATTGGTACATAAAACAATTTGTTTTATCGAACTCAGAATAGTGTATTATTACAAAACGAGCATTGCTTTGTTATAATAGTGAAGTATAGAGATAGGAGGGAAATTAAAAACTCAACCAAACAACAAGAAAAACATGTCAGGGTTGATTTATCCTGTTTAGAGGAAGATCATTTGTTTTGTGTTTTACTTACCAGTAAACACCCCCATGTTACCCGTCTTGAGCAGCAGTATTCCACTTGACATGGAAACATTTTGAGTTGTTTCCATTTATATATTGTTATCTATGTTTACATCAACATTCAATGTATCGTTTGCTAATTCCTTGGATTTTGGCTTTATTGTTAGCGATTTCCTTTTGATGACTGGCTAATGTATACAAATAAATTAGCTAACCAATAGGCCGTATTGTCAACAGGTAACCATATCTTCACCACTCGTGTCCGGTTCATTGACTATTTAATTTGCTCATTTGAGTTAGTGTGTGGAACAGTGCTGACCTACGGTACAATTGTGTTTGGATGCTGTGGTTTCTAAAAGTCCATTTTCGCCATTTTGCATAATTATTGCACATGTTGAAGGACAAATACTAACAACAAGAATGTATTACAATACACAAATTAAAATCAATATTATAGCTTTAGCTCCAAACAAAACGATATATTCCCTATTTCCCAAAACAAACTGTAGTTACCTCAGCTTCCATGAAATGTACGGGGGCGGAGCCGCTGAACACACGAGTCATGTTGTTTTACCCAACCATCTGGCCAATCACACTGCATCTGACCTAATATAACATACTGCATATCTACATATTAGGATTACACTGACTTTGGTATATAGGCTCTTTATTCGAGAAAATGAACTGCGTCACGATTGTATTCCCAAATTACACAAACAACCATATAAAGCCCGTTTTATTTCCAATTCTAGATCGTGCACCACTACAAATATCACAACCTGACTTCTATGGTGATGTGATTTACAAACTTCGAAAGATCCTTGGTCATGATCACTTTCATACTATCTTTGTTAAACTTGTTAAAAGGTTTATCAAAAGAGGTTATGACCCTATCATTTCGCAACGCACTGCATGATTGGTGGTGGACCCATTTCCAATTTGCCACTATGCTTTTCTCTTTAATTGTGCGATGACCGGACAGGCTGTGGACCATATGATGACGTCTACCTTTTAAAGCTCAAAAGAACGGTGACGTTTGATATTTGTCTGCAATCTTGTTTTGTCAATGGTTTATTCTCGTGTTGCTCTGGCTTCTGCCAAGTCACTGAGTACCTTCTTTGTGAATTTCTAGGCTATTGTTTTTTGTATTTATATATACACGAGCATCTTTGTGTTTTAATTATATTGCATATAAATGCTGCCTTGTTTGTTAGAGAATAGTTTTTTAGCGGGGATTTCTTTATTTACACTGTCCTGTTTTATTGGGATGACAGTAGGGTAAGTGTGAGATTTGGTGCACCCTAGAACATGGTTTAAACCCCCCAGTTTAGCCTTTTTTTAGCCACTGACTGTTCCAAGGCGGTAGCCCTATTGTCAACCTTTTTGTGTTTGTGACGTCATATGCCTTCAGAAAAGGATATAACCCCTTGGTTTTACAGCGCACTGCATGTTTAGTGATTGACCCCTCTACAGTCAGTCATTACGCTTCACTTTTCACTTGTGCGATGACTGGACTACCTCTTGGGACTCTATGATTGTACCTACTGAAACCCCAACTAAGGGAGGTAGGTGCATGAGCTTTCGTCCCTCGGTTTTTCTGGTCGTACCCTAGATTGGTTTTCTCTTTAGCTGCAACTACTATGGTTGTTCAGTACGAATCTGGATACATCCTGAGATCTTTATTATTTTGTATGTATATCTTTAGTTGGTTTCTCTGGATGTGGACTTTATTGTTAGAGAGTTCCTTTTGATGGGATGTAGTTTTGTTTACACTGTCTGGTCTATTTGGGCGCTGAAGACAGGATAATAGCGAGGATTGTGCGCATATAAAATTGATTCAAGCTAACCAGTAGGCCTTATTGCCTACTGACCGTTTCAAGTCGGTAACCCTGTCTTCACCACCCTTTCTGTTGTTTTTTGTCCCTTTCATTGTAGTTTCAAGTCCTTGTTTGCAGTACAGTATGGACCTACGATGCCACTGCGTTCGGACGCTGTGGTTTCTATAGAACCTATATATCATTTTTTATTCCTTATTAACATGGCCATTCATGTTTGTCTTTTTGCGTGTTTTTGTGTTTACTGTGTTCTGTGAAAGCTGCATTTACGACTTTTAAACTTATTTTTATCATGCAGATATGCACTTTTGTGCCTACTATACTAAAGGGTGACCTTATACATTTTGTGACTAATAAAGCAAAATCGATGCGGAATCCATGGGTGTTCATTGTACGTAATCTGAACGTAACGTTATCCGACGTCATAAAACAAGAAAACAACATGGCGGCGTCCTCGACAAGCGTAATATACTACGAAATAGATAATAACAGTAAATCATACAGACAATGTGGATAATCTACATGATAAATAGAATATTATGTCAGTGCCTTTTACTATCACCATTCCTCGTTTCCTAAGCCTAGCTTAATAAACGTGATAGTAAAAGGCACTGACATAATATTCTCTATGTATTTATGTTTCAGTTGAGTATCCTGGTGCCTTTGCATTGCTCCAAAGGCAGTTAAAGGAGATCAAATAGTCCCCATTTAATTAAAGTGTCAGACTTTAAGAATTAGATATATTTGTTTTAATTATGTATGCCGCAATACACAATAACACAATTTAAACTCCAAGCAGCCTTTTTTGCCACTGACTGTTCATGTGCGACATTTGTATCTATTTTTAATAAAACGTTTTATTCTATTTTTTATAATTTATATCTTATATGAAGCTATGGAGTTAACTGTTAATTTCAAAGTAAACTAAAATCGAGCACGCTTACTTGCAATGCTTGTAATGAAAATTTCCTTAGCGTAGTACTTAGTGAAAATTTAAATTTTAAATAGTTGAATTTTACATACTTAATATTTTAAGAAATGTTTTAAAGTAATAAGAAAATATCACTTACAAAGCAAATGCAATGCAATTAAGCTCATCAGCCACATTAGCATGTACTTCACCATTACACAATAACACAGTTTAAACTCCAAGCGGCCTTTTTTGCCACCGACTGTTCCAACGCGCTAACCATGTTGTCATGTGCGACTTTTGTATCTATTTTTAATAAAACGTTGTTTTGTTTTTTGTAATTCATAGCTTATATGAAGCTATGGAGTAAACCGTTAATTTCAAAGTAAACTAAAATCGAGCACGCTTACTTGCAATGCGTGTAATGAAGATTTCCTTAGCTCATCAGCCACATTAGCATGTACTTTACCATTTTAATAATGTCGGAGATATATGCGTTTTACATGGTGTGAGTGGGGGGGGGGGGGGGGGGGGGGGGGCGTGGGTTGGCGGGGGGGGGGGTATCCGCGTTTTACATGGTGTGAGTGGGGGGGGGGCGTGGGTTGGCGGGGGGGGGGGGGTAATAATCAATCATGGGTATCCGCTTCAGGTTTTAATCAGAACCTCGGTTCCGATAAAACCAATTATACCTCGGGTTGGAATTCCCCATCTTTACCGTATACCCATGAAAGATTCTTATAATCTTTGACACACTGACATTAGACAGATAACATGTTGGCTTAAATTTTAGAATAACAAAAGATATTTTTCTTCTAAATGTTCGGCCCGGTTTCGATCAACTTCAAACACTAGCGTTAGTTTAGTGCTGTGTAGCGGCCGTAAAAAGACACCCCGACTACAAACCAGTAGTGTTATTATTTATTGGTCTTTTAGGATCATCAATCCCATTCTGTGTTGCTTTAAAGTAGAATATCGCTTAATTCGGTGCTAGGAAGCGTGAGAGGTGTTATTTTTAATTTATAATTACGTCTCATAAACAGACTCAATAAAACCGAGTCTGCTACTTTTCTCTCTGGTTTGTGTTTGTTGCTTCCAAGGGATCACCTTTTCAGTATTTATTCTAATATGTGACGTCATTGTTAGTAGATGTGTTCTATCATTTTTATCTGAATCGATAAAGTATTACTTATTCTCGATCTATGTGGACAACCGCTGTATTGTATAACCTTAATAAAATCGATTAAGAAAGAATTATTCTCTATCTAGAAATGTTGTATAATCATTATCTGAATCGATTAAAAATAAATCATTCTCTATCTAGATATGTTGTACAACATGTATCCGAATCGGTTATGAATGAATTATTGGCTTTACAATAGATATGTTGTATAACCATAATCGATTAAGAATGAATTATTCTCTATCTATTCAAAATGTTAATGCACATATTATTGAATCTATGCCATTGTTTTTATCTCATGTAACACTCTAAAGTAGTTAACAATAACTGGTAACTATACTATTCATAATTCAACCAAAAATCACGCATAGAAACAAAAAAAAAAAACTACAAAGATGAATAGATGAATAAAAGGCATGATATGACATCACAAAACATTAAAGCGTTGACATTAGAGAAACCGTCTTGTAACGGTCAGTGGCAAAACGGACCGCTTGGGGTTTAAAACAGGTTCAAGGATGCATCAAACCTGACTCTTACCCTATCGTCATCCCAATAAATGGCACTATGTGAATGAAGATATCCCCGTCAGGTTATGTTGTTTCACAAACAATGCAGCATAACAAATGACTTACCACCGCCGTGATCTTGATTCTTGGCATGTTCTGGATAAATCTGAATAAAGTTTACAGTATCTTTAATGTATAAACTGCACTGCCCCCACCCCATACACCACCCACTCCGCCCCCTCTCTGACATATATAGTATCTAATCTGTCTTCTGTCTTGGCGAATTGGTTGTCAATGAAACCAACCAGTACAGTACGGACTCCGCAATATATCATTAACCAAGTCTATATTACTGTCAGTTTTCGACATTAAACCAAGTCTATGTTACTGTCAGGGTTCGTTACACCAAGTCTATGTTACTGTCAGTTTTCGTTATTGAACCAGGTCTATGTTACTGGCAGTTTTCGTCAGTAAACCAAGTCTATGTTACTGTCAGTTTTCGTCAGTAAACCAAGTCTATGTTACTGTCAGTTTTCGTCAGTAAACCAAGTCTATGTTACTGTCAGTTTTCGTCATTGAACCAGGTCTATGTTACTGTCAGTTTTCGTCAGTAAACCAAGTCTATGTTACTGTCAGTTTTCGTCAGTAAACCAAGTCTATGTTACTGTCAGTTTTCGTCAGTAAACCAAGTCTATGTTACTGTCAGTTTCGACTTGTATACCTACTTTGTTGATATTAATTATAGCGTTTAACTCACGATACTTATTAAAAAGAATACATGCATTCGACCATGGGCTACTCAACTTTTCGGTACCAACTCAGCTGGCAAATTTTAAATGCTACCATCTTTTAGATATATCTTAGTAAAAAATAAATAGCCAGGATAGTTTTTCTGAAACGGTAGCTTAACACATTATTTTTGGCAAAAACATGCAAATTTGAACAAAAATCGCTAAAAATTGGAATAAATATTATTATCATTGCAATATTAGGAAGCTGAAGCTTCTGAAAGTTTTCTGTTATATTTATATAAATTAAAATAATATTTGAAATGAACAAAATATATACAACTTGCCATTTTGGGGGGAAATCAGCAAACAAAGCATACAAATCGCTGATATTTGGAATAATTATTTTAAAAAATATTGACACTTCCAATTAAACAAAATAGAAGTATTTAAAGCGTTTCAGTCATCTCAAGATGTCCTGAGATATAGGTAAAATTCTAAAGGATCAGAGATTTCGAAAAACTGGGATAGTTTGGGCCAAAAGTTGCAAATTTGAACCAAAATCACTAAAAACGGATTACTTCTAAAAATATAATTCTCATTACAATATAAGCATGTGATCATGTGTGGGGAACTTAGACAACACAATTTTTTTTTCTCTCCTTATTTATTATAGTTATTTTTTTATTTTTTATCTTTTCCCTAAAAACATTACTCTTCTAAATAGTGACTTTTTATTACACAAATAGAGATAAAACAGAACACAAACAAGCTAAATCTTTAAAAGACAACCATTTATACAGAATTCTCATATTGAATACAAATAATAGATAATTTTATTATGTATATCACTTGTGTATTGTATAATATTATAGATGTGTTTGTTTGTAAGGCGTGCGGTGGGATGGTCCACCCCGACCCACAACATGCCAAATTACGGGGAGAATAAATGGGTCACCATTGGTGACTGAAAAAAAAAGAGAAAAAAAAAGAAAAAAAAAGATTGAAAGTCCTTGAAGTTATCTGTTATATACATGTTCATAAAAAAAACAAATATTTGGAATGAATAAAACATATAAATCTTGAAATTTTGGGGGAAAATCAACACAAAATGAATTAAAATCGCTGGTTTTTGGAATAGTTATGAAATTTTAAATTATGATTAAAATATAGCAAAACAGAAGTCGTTTGTAGTATTTCTTTAAATGTAAAAGTGTCATGAGCTACAGTAGAGACAGTCATAAAGGATCAGAGATTTGAAAATGTCATTTATTTTGGCCCAGAATATCGAAATTTAATCCAAAAATGAGATATAGCTAGGGTCCTATAGAAACCACAGCGTCCGAGCGCAATGGCATCGTAGGTCCACACTGAACTGCAAACAAGGACTTGACAATACAATGAAAGAGACAAAAAACAACAGAAAGAGTGGTGAAGACAAGGTTAGCGACTTGGAACATTCAGTAGGCAATACGGCCTACTGGTTAGCTTGAATCGATTTTATATGCGCACAACTTCCGAAAACTGGACTATTTAAAATACAATTTTATTGCAATATAAGGGAGTTGAATGTTCTTTAAACATTTTATTTTATTAATCTACATCTGTACATGAGAAAAATGTTTGGAATAAACAAAGTTTATACATCTCGACATTTTTGGAGTAGCATGAAATAAAAAACGTTTGGATATTTATTTATAACAAAACAAAGTAGTTTTCAATAATGTAAATAAATATGTATTAAGGTACAGACAAAAAGTTCCGAAGTAACTTGAAACTGCAAATAAAATTTACAAAAAATTTAATATTTATTAAAAAATAATTTCTTTTGAAATGAAAGGGAGCTGAAGTATTTTAACCTTTT
>JAWPHD010008518.1:0-97500 GCA_037043455.1 Cyrtodaria siliqua | reverse complement strand
ATAAAAGTACCATCTCGTTAGGTACGCTTAACGTGTGTGGTTTAAAAAGAAAAGTTATGTACCCTGACTTTATTGATTGTATCTCACACTATGATATGTTTTGTGTGACAGAAACAAAAATTAACGCACATGACGATATTGCCATCCCAAACTACACATTTTTGTCAAAACCAAGAAAACAAAAATATAAAAGGAAAAGTGGCGGTATCGGCGTTTTCGTTAAAACTTCATTATGTCATTATGTTGAACCTGTAGTATCCGAATCTGAATATATCCTATGGTTGAAACTGTCCAAATCCCTATTCCATGTCGAAGAAGACATTGTATTGGGTGTAGTCTATATTCCACCAGAAAGTTCAAATTTCTTTAACATTGACGAGTATGGATATCTCGATTCGGAAATTACGGCCATGTGCAATTCTAACAAATATGTATTTCTCACGGGAGACACTGAACAGTCGAACAGGGACCCTGGCAGACTATGTTTCAGTGGACCCATTTTTAGCTGAGCATTTTGAATTTGACAAGGACACATTAGATTTTTATAACGCTATTTTGAACCTAAATAACTTTAGCTTGTCAATTAACAGAAAATCCACTGACCCCAGAACGAATAATCATGGGTATCTGCTAATTGACGCATGTAAAAATAATAATATAATAATTCTGAATGGACGTTTTGGTAAAGACAGAGACGTGGGAAAATGCACTTTCCGAAATGTATCCTTAATCGACTACACCTTGTGTTCTATTAATAGCATAAACTTGTTAAACGATTTTGAAGTAATCGATACTGACCCGCTTTTCTCAGACGGCCATGCACTTTTATCTATGTCCTTAAAAACCGATATGTACTCTGGAAACATAAGCAATGAACTGCCTATATATGAGAAAACAATAAAACCGAAATGGGATGATGGGAAAAAGCAGTCATTTTCAGACAACCTAGACCGAACCAAAGTACAGCATCTCCACAACCTACTGTCCTCAAATGATACTATTATAGACCAACATGTAGTAGACAATATCACCGAATCCATTGGTCAATTATTTTATGAAACGGCAAAAAAAACGTTTGGTCTTAGAAAAATTCGAAAAACTAGTGTCGTTAAAAACAACTCATCCGATAAGCCTTGGTTCGGCCATAAACTTGGCACGTAAACAATACCGTAAACATAACAATGAAAATAATAAAGCAACATTCAAACTGTCCAGTAAATATTACAAGAAAATAATGAATACCTTCATAAACAAATACAAATACGACCAACAGCATACACTAAGAAACCTTAATTCCAAACAACCGAAAGAATATTGGCGTTACCTCAATAGAATGAAGCCGAGATCTTCCAATAAAACGCCACCGTTAAATGATTTATTCGATTATTTCAAAAATATAAACACAAAACTCCCTGATAATGATGAAGGCAACTATATACCGGATTTCAATATAGCGGACGACAACCCAATTTTAAACGCTCCAATTACACCTGATGAAATTTTAAAAAATATTTCTAATCTTAAAAATTCTAAAGCTTCTGCCAACGACCAAATAATAAATGAATATATAAAAAATACGCAAGAAGTGATGTTACCCATATACACTAAATTATTCAATATCATATTCGATTCAGGTTATCTCCCAACAAGTTGGCTGGAAGGCATTATCAAACCTATTTTCAAAAACAAAGGCGATCCACTCAGTCCTGAAAATTACCGCCCGATCACTATACTCAGCTGTTTTGGCAAATTATTCACGTCTGTCCTTAACGGACGAATCAACGCTTTCTTACATGAAAATGGGGTTTTATCTGAAAATCAGGCAGGGTTTAGAGCCAAGTATGCTACTACTGACCATATATTTACTTTACATAAGTTAGTCGAAATGCTACGTTCACAGAAAAAGAAATTGTTCTGTTGCTTTGTTGATTTTGCACAGGCGTTCGATTCCATATGGCGAATAGGCCTGTGGCGCAAATTATTAAATACAGAAATTAAGGGAAAGCTGTTTCAAGTTATATTTAACATGTATCAAAATATTAAATCATGTGTGTCCATTAATAATGAATCGTCAGCCTTTTTTGTAAGTCAATGCGGCGTCCGTCAAGGCGAAAATTTATCGCCGATTTTATTTTCTACTTTTGTAAACGAATATTTGTTAAATGCTGATCTAGAGGGAATTTCTGTTAACACTCAGGCCGATGTTTATATAAAAATAATGTTACTGTTATATGCAGACGATACTATTATCCTCTCTGACAACCCTACTAGTTTCCAATCATGCCTCCAACTTTTTTATGAATATAGCGAAACATGGAAATTGAATATAAATACGAGCAAAACAAAGATTATTGTATTCGGTGCTCGCAATACGGCGCGATTCTCATTTAAACTCGGACCAGATGAAATAGAACTCACAAACAAGTATAAATATCTAGGCGTCATATTCTCTAGCTCTGGAAGCTTCCTTAATACACGAAAACATCTTGTTGAACAAGCCAAAAAAGCAATGTTTTTACTTTACAGACGAATTAATAATTTAGACCTCCCCTTAGATCTCCAACTAAAATTATTTGACCATACAATATTACCGATCTTAACATATGCTTGCGAAGTCTGGGAATTCGAAAATTTAGATATCATAGAACGTATTCATACAGATTTTTTGAAAAGAATTACAAATAGCAAAAAAAGCACTCCCTCGTATATGTTGTATGCAGAACTAGGTAGACATCCAATTGCTATAACTATACAAACCCGTATGATAAAATTCTGGAACAAACTTATCATTGGAAGCCAATCAAAGCTAAGTTTCCTCTGCTACAAATCAATGGATAACACTGAAAATTACGAATATAAGTGGTTAAAACACATCAAATCCATTCTCAATAAAACCGGCAATTCAGATATATGGACAGACCGCAATAATTTACAACATAGTAGCATTCACCTCTCAATTAAACAAACGCTAGTTGACCAGTTTACACAATCTTGGAGATCAGACTTACAAAATTCGTCGAAAGGGAAAAACTACAGCCTTTTTAAAGATGACCTAGCATTCGAAAAATATCTTAAATTACCAAGAAGCAATTATATTTATTTATTTAAATTCCGTACGACTAACCATAGGTTCCCCGTTTCAACTGGCAGATTTACTAACACTGCGTATAACCTCAGACGTTGTACACTATGCGATTCCGACATAGGTGACGAATTCCACTACTTATTAAAATGTCAACATTTTGATCAAATGCGCAAACATTACATACCGCGTTATTTCTATCAGCACACGAATGTCATTAAATACAAGGAGCTTTTAACCCATCCCGCAGTCAAAGTCCAAAAAAAACTAAGTGTCTTCGTCAGAATTCTTTTACAAAATGCCAAGTAACGTCGTACATGAGACGTATTTTATTGATAATGCTTTCCCCCTTCACATTTAACATATGTACTGATCCTTGTATACAGTTTAGTTGTACCATTTGTATGTATGTAATGTACCTTTCTCTCTTGTTGTAACCCATGTTACCTGAGATTGTATATAATAAAAGATTTGTTCTGTTCTGTTCTGTTCTGTTCTGTTATTAAAGGGAATGTAGCGGCACAGCCAAACAAACCTTATTATTGGGAGTTCTGATAAACTTGGAAAAAGGTGAAATAATTATCAAAATCGGATGATAAACAAAAAAGATATGACCATTTAAAGGTTGTTCTAAAACGAATATGGGAGCCGCCATTTTTAGAACTATGACGTCATAGTTCCATATTTCATTCAGTTGCTGTCATTTCCCCCTATAAATCCGTAAATTTTCATATTTATCAATATTCCATATATGGTAATTTAGAACCGTGATGTCATAGCTCTTAAAATGGCCGCTTCCATATCCGTTTCAACAGAAACTTCTAATGATCATATCTTCTTTGTTTATCATTCGATTTTGATAATTCTTTCACCCTTATTCCAGTTTTTCAGAACTCTCAATCATAAAGATGTTTTGGCTGTGTCGCTAAATTCCCTTTAACTGATATCCAGTTGATAATTATTCCATGGTCTCATTACAACGGCTTGTTGTCATTACAACGGCTAGTTGTATGCCCATCCTATTGCGTTGTGGATTGGATTGGAAAATCTCACCATCAGTTACCTACCGTCTTTCAAAACATGTCTTTCAGGATGCTCTGTCCTATTGCCTAAGCGGTATCTAGCTTTTACTTTTCTGTCAGCAGTCATAAATGATACTCAAACTACTTTGTAAATCAGTTGTTTTCGTTTAAGAACGATTTCCTACTCCCAAGAATTGAAGCAAAGACTGCTGTGCTAGTCTTTCAAACCTATTTGCAACATTGCCTTTGTATCTACCCTGTGTTAACTTGCATCACGTGTAACACCCGTTAGCTGCTGTATATTTAAGGACTATTGATCTGCCATCTTTATATAAAAACAACCTCCAAAATAGATGGGGTATGGTCAAGTGAAATTTTCAACCAAATGCATACTTTAGGCATGAGAAGTGTCAGCCATAAAGTACATGACAGTAATTTAATATTATTTACGTGAACATAATATCAGAAAGAATACTTATATGGATGAAATTGTGCCCTGTATATCCGATAAGTATGACGCAATTTTAATGACGCAATGTTATTTAAAGATTTTTTTGTGTTTTTTTTTTTAATGTCAAATAAATTGTTCCATTTATCCAGCGAGAGCAGACGAGACATCAATTAATCAATAGCCACATTATCACATCATCAGAATTTCGAACTGCACCATTGTAAAAAGGCAAAGATATTCTTTCAATGGCATGTGGTTTCGAAATAATCTCAATGTTACAGTATGATAACATTGACGGACTTTCTCTGTAAAGATTTTATAACCGGCAACTATATTTGTTGATGTGTTAAACATAACTGAGTGACTATTTTGCATAGAAACATTACCAAACAAAACCATTTGATCATAAGCATGTCTATATTCGAACAAAAATGGTGCAAACCAAATAACAAATCTAATAAACTGTTCATCCGAACGTTTCACTATACCACATGTTTCAGTTTACAATGTAAGTGCACGCTTTTCATGTGTATCGTTGGTGTATTGAAGGCACATGGGATATAAAGAATATTTTTCTTTTTTTAACAGTGGTGTATTTTTACAATTATTCTATACCTATTGTCAGTGTGAAGGTGAATTTAACAATACTATATAATTCAATGATGGAATCGATGGCTGATATGTTAAATATATAACTAGAAGGTTGTTCCACAGAACACTTTTATAGGCTGTCATGTGCTTATTTAACGTTATGAGCTAGGTAAGGTTGCAGGTAAAGGTTTAATGGAAAGGGGCATAACTTTGCCGAAATGAAAGACAAAGTTATTAGACATGTGTTACGACTTTCCATGGGGTGACATGAAGATATTCATGAAGTCATGAAGTTTCATGGACATAGGTTAAATACTGTTTAAGTTATGAACAAGTTCAGGTTGCAGGTTAAAGCGTGACGGACAGATGGACGAAGACGACGAATGAAGACAGACTACGGACAAAGCGATCCCTATCTGTCTGCCATGCTACGGAGGTGACACAAAGACAATTAAAATGGAAATTTGAATTGTAACATTTCTGTGAATCATTTTTTAGTTTTAGCTCAATCTATTTAATTAAAAACTTAAAGGTGTACTTTATTATCTCCCTTTATAACAACACCTTTATCACAGAGAAGTCACACGTTTATATTATTTCGTATTGTTTCGTAAATATATAGAATGTAAAAAAACTATATTAGCATTTAATTTGCTTAAAAAGGATAAATACATTCTAATTTGTTTGATTATCTTTATCTTCTTTCGATAGAATGTGCGTTTAATGATTAAAATGTTAATGATTAAAATGGTTAAATGTTTGCTTCCATATGTTTTTATACGTTTTTAAGGGTTGAACTATTGAACTGTTATATGTTTACATGACTTACGTAACCATTTTGAATGCAATCAAATACATAAACAAAAAAATCGTGGAGTTAATCCATGACATACATCCATTTTTATATCAATTTAGAAAAAATTCTTAAAAATTACCTCCCTTTATAAAACAATAGTTTTACACGCTTAAGCTACCGAACTAAAAATACTATCCTGGCTTAAAAGAAGCGTTAGACATTGACCTTTCCGAAAACGCATATTAGAATTTGCCGGCTTGAGTGGTACCAATATGTCAACATTTGGGTAGCAGCACACGGCATACATGTGTGTACTTACAACGTAGCGTTTGATCATTGTTTACAACTACAGTTAAATCTAAAGATTCTCTGGAAGTGATAGAATTGTTCAACAATATACTATCAACGATATGTTCATATTAACCGATGATCTTAACAAGGAACTATTAACTGACGAAAATGAATCATCCTTAACTGTACGATTTAACTTAACTGAACTATTCATTGTGTTAAAGACAGTATGTTTTTTTTTACAGTATCTACATTTGCCCCCAAGAAGGGAAACCGGGAATGTACTTCCATACTTAAAGGAGTGTGTGAGTGTGGGGAGGGAGCTCTGTGCAATGTTTTCCGCTCAATAATTTTACCACGATAAATTCTTCCAATTAGTTTCACCTGTCTCGCTACACAACTCAATTATCGTTCTTTATTACGCTGATCACGTGTGAGATCTGGCGAAACCTTGAGTTTTATATCAGCCATAAAAGTTAGAATCTCCATTTATTAATCCTGCATCATTTTGACTTTATAACTGCTTGCATGTAATTAAATAAAAACTTTCAATTTTCTTCGTTAGTCTACCAAATATATAAATATATTATTCGTGCAATATTTACGACAATTAGTAACACGTAAAAACAATTTGCTTTGAACTGTTCTAATAATTAATATTGATGATCGAACAAATGCAAGTTAGGTAGGAAAACTAGTGGGACACCGCGAGTTTCAATATATATATTCAAAGATTCTTTGTTTTCCTGCAGAACGTACACAGTCATTCGTAGTGAGCTTTCATTTTATTTAATTCCTGTGGTTAATTGAAACCAGTTTTCACAGATCTCAGACACACCATGGAATCTTTAATACACGAGTTCATGAAATATTTACATTCATATGACAATAGTAATGTAACTTCCTGAAACCATTCGGTATACTGTATATGGTTAATATTGTTGAGGTGGGTGGCCTCCATTCTAATTCATGTGTCTATCAGTACTCCTCCCGCTCAGTTTAGTGGAGGAACACGTGAACAATAAACAACGTTTTTTTTATGAAGAACTCGCTATATATAACGAGGCTTTATATTATTAATGTACAACTAGGTAGGAGAGCGGGAAACAATGGGTTTCTTTTATGAAGAACTCGCTATTTATAACCAGGCTTTATATTTCTAGTGCACAATTAGAGGGTTTTGGGAGCATATATCAGGTTTTTCCTGTGTTTTTTGTCGCTCTCCATATACTTAGAGACAAAGCATTGTCATGTTTTTTCCACATTAAATAGAAATGTTTATTTCTAGTGCACAATTAGAGGGTTGGGGGAGCATATGTGGGGTATTTCCTCTGGAGTTTGCCGCACTCCAGGTTGTTACTGAATAAGCAGTGTCATAATTTTGCGACATTAAATAAAAATGTAATACAGTATATCAGGGAAACAAGAATGCTTAGAGTTTAGTGGTAAATACAATACATTTCCTTTGAATGAAACTTGATAGAGATTAAATAAGGTTTTTTTATTTTTTATATGCCGCTTTTAATTCATATTGCTACTCGATGATTTCGGGGTTATTGTGCTAGACAGAACTACTTGCTTCAACTCAACAGGAAGTTGTATCCCCAAATGTTTAAACAAGCTGAAGTAAATCTGAATTATACACTTTTCTGCTGCCAAGCAACAAGAAATATCGATATATATGGGAAAACCATGATCAAATAATATTTTGGATAACAATCCAGGTATTCGATGATATGGAATATGTCGATTCTGTCGTTTACGTAAATGGGGTTACACAACAAAACATGTTCCAATTTAATTCGATTTTATTACATCTTGATTAGGTCTCAGTACATACTTCTGATCCCTCTGGAATTCGAATCGAAGAGAACTTTGATTACGTCTATCAGCCTACTATTTCGTTTTCGTCATTAATGCTGAAAAACGGGATGCAGGTATAATTATACTCATGAATGTCAATATCAGGGGGATGCAGATATAAGTATAGTCGTGACTGTCAATATCAGGGGGATGTAGATATAAGTATACTCGTGAATGTCAATATCAGAGGGATGCAGATTTAAGTATACTCGCGAATGTCAATATCAGAGGGATGCAGATTTAAGTATACTCGCGAATGTCTATATCAGGGGGATGCAGATATAAGTATAGTCGTGAATGTCTATATCAGAGGGATGCAGATATAAGTATACTCGTGAATGTCAATATCAGAGAGATGCTGATATAAGTATACTCGTGAATGTCAATATCAGAGGGATGCAGATATAAGTATACTCGTGAATGTCAATATCAGAGGGGTGCAGATATAAGTATACTCGTGAATGTCAATATCAGAGGGATGCAGATATAAGTATACTCGTGAATGTCAATATCAGAGGGGTGCAGATATAAGTATACTCGTGAATGTCAATATCAGAGGGATGCAGATATAAGTATACTCGTGAATGTCAATATCAGAGGGATGCAGATATAAATATACTCGTGAGTGTCAATATCAGAGAGATGCAGATATAAGTATAGTCGTGCATGTCAATATCAGAGGGATGCAGATATAGGTATTATCGTGAATGTCAATATCAGAGGGGTGTAGATATAAATATAGTCGTGAGTGTTAATATCAGAGGGGTGTAGATATAAATATACTCGTGAATGTCAATATCAGAGGGGTGTAGTTATAAATATAGTCGTGCATGTCAATATCAGAGGGATGCAGATATAGGTATTATTGTGAATGTCAATATCAGAGGGGTGTAGATATAAATATAGTCGTGAGTGTCAATATCAGAGGGATGCAGATATAAGTATAGTCGTGCATGTCAATATCAGAGGGATGCAGATATAGGTATTATCGTGAATGTCAATATCAGAGGGGTGTAGATATAAATATACTCGTGAATGTCAATATCAGAGGGGTGTAGTTATAAATATAGTCGTGCATGTCAATATCAGAGGGATGCAGATATAGGTATTATCGTGAATGTCAATATCAGAGGGGTGTAGATATAAATATAGTCGTGAGTGTCAATATCAGAGAGATGCAGATATAAGTATAGTCGTGCATGTCAATATCAGAGGGATGCAGATATAAGTATAGTCGTGAATGTGACTAGCTAATATATATATATATATATATGTTATATTTCTTTCAGTAACCAATTATTCTGATTGGCATTGGCATTACATTTATTTTTAAAAGCGGCAAACCAAGTGTTGATACTGGTCAGGTGTCTTACTGTTATATGTCAAAATTAAAAATACAGATTATTTAAAGGAAATGAAGCCACAAAAGCAAACCAATCAACTCGGAAAAAGGTGAAATAATTACCAAATTGGATGATAATCAAATCAGATTTGGGAGCCGCCTTTTTCAGTAATATGAGGTCATAGTTCTAAATTACCTTAAATGGCATATTGATAATGTTATTTAAAGCAAAGAAAATCACTAAAAACAAATGCGAACTTCTTTACTGGTCATGTAAAACATTATTACCATTATGTATACATATTTTCCATACAGTTTTTGCTATTTTCTCCTATAAATCAGTACATTTTCATATTTATAATTTATACATGTATATTCCATCTATGGCCATTTTGCACTATGATGTCATAACTCTGAAAATGGCATCTTCCATATATATCCGTTTCAAGAGAAACATCTTATGTTATGATTATCTTATTAGTTTAACATACGATTTTGATAATTATTTCACCTTTTTTCCGGCTTCACAGAACTCGCAATAGTAAAGAAATATTTGGCTGTGTGGTTACATTCTCTTTAACACTAATATAGTAGCAGTGTTTGTGTGTGTGTATTCATGTTGCTTGAGTTATAATTCATATTTCAAAGAGGTCACCTTATCTCGCATAAAGGGGTGTAAGATTGAGTACACAGTGCATCATGGTATTGATAATTGTTGTCTGCATGGAGCACCATACAATCTTCTGTAGGACGATTATCAGGTTGTCTAGGAGCCCAGTTGAAGTAAGTGACACGGTCATTAGAACCTGCCCATGTCCATATACCTTCTATCATGTCGTCTGTAGCCCCACACCAAAACGTTGCTGTAAAATACAGAAGGTCAAGCATGGATTCCTATTCAGCCCGCACTATATAAACCACTACATCGACAAAGTATACACCCACAACCTGACAAGACTCGCGAGAGGTCTAAATGATCGACGCTACGCAAATAAACAAATGAGGAATCATATCATAGCATAATTGACAGAAATAAATAAAGTTAAAATATGAGGACTAAGATAAAAAGTGGGAGCACATTAGGAAAATAGAAATAAAAGAGAATCACGTGGCAACCATGATATAATTTCATTCAAAAAGGATTTTGAAAACAATTATAATTCAAATCTATTTAAAAAAAAAAAGACGTTGCCACTCATAATAAACGTATTTTGGAAATCCACACAAACTCAAAGTAAATTAAAAAATAAATGTCATGTGAATAATGGTTTAAGCTTTAATTTTCTGATCATTGAAAAAAGTCGTTAAATTTACAATAAAACGCGTTTGTAAATGTTTGGCTTATTTCCATTACGATGTCCCGCCTTAATTCCATTAAGCGATGGAAAAACTTATATTAGCAGGAGGTTATAACGGATATTTCGACAATAAAACATGTTTAAACATATTTCTTTCTTAAAAAAGGCGATAACCTGTTTAAATTAACCTGTCAAATGTTCTAATTTTACAATATGCAAACGTTTTAAGCCGAAATTAAGGTTTTATTTCATACCCCGGCCAACCCCGTTTTCGCATCTTGAAGAAGGGGTTGGATGGGGTATGAAAGTTAATACTCGTTATACTGCATGAAGACGTATGGCACAAACGTCATGGTCGTCATGTATCCGACTAAGAACAACTTGAAACACTACAAACAGTAAATTATAACCCATGTATAACAACTAACGTGGAAATTACAAGAAGTTGCATTATTTTTCACGCACAATGACCTACTTGTGTCGACGAGCTGTAAAACGCCATTGATTCATTACAAAGATACTGCGAAAGAGTAACTTCCTTGGACTTGAAACAGTCATCAAATATTGCTTTGGAAAGAAAGTCGTCTTACTGTGATATGGAGCAAGAAAACTGGCTAAAAACTTCATTTCGTCGTCGGAGTTTACCTCTACCAAGTGGCCACCATGCTGCTTGCAATAATGCTGTCACAAAATAAAAAATACACTTTTGATTCAAAGGAAGATTTCTATTTTGATATCATACATCGCTTATATTGAAACTGGATATTTAAAGCAATACTACTTAATATAAATATTAAATATAAGTACAGCTACTATTTTATGGATGTGTTTTCTTTGTCTATATTCGAAAAACTAGTGGTCACTTGCGTCTTATACAGTTACCCTAATACGAATAAGAAGAAATGGCCTATAGAAATCACAGTACCCAAACACAACAGCAGCGTTTTCACAACTCGTTATGTTGTATATTGTCCTGTTCATTGACCATTTATTTTACTAATGTGAGGCAGTTAAGACAATTACACTATATGGACTTGCCCAGACGTTTGTGAAGCACTCATTTTCCTATTAGATTCTTTTTTTTTCGTCCGGTACGGAACAGCCGTTTATAGGCAAATTGTTGGTATCCCTATGGGTACAAACTATGCACCTCTTGTCGCAGATTTTTCTTGTATTGCTATGACAGAGATTTCATGTCAAGTCCATTCATCCGATACTTTGGTATATGTAATTGAAGCCTTTGATGATACATCTTGGTATCTGGATGAAATATTGAACATTGACAATCCTTTCTTTTCTATACGATTAATAATATCTATCCTAAGGAACTTCAACTCAACAAAGCTAACATGTCTTATACTGTCGCTTCTTTTCTTGAATTGAAAATGGCGAAATAATTAGTGAAATCTATGACAAAAAAAGATGGTTTTAGTTTTGATATTGTTAATCCCGTTTTTGTAGATCTTGTAGTTGTGTTGACGACTTTTCATATTCGTTATAATTGTATAACTAAAAGGCTTCTCCGGCTGGGCTACCGTAACAATTAACTTCGAAAAACATTTGCAAAATGTTATTATCGTAACCGTGATCTACTTTTAATATATTAAACTTTTAAGAACTCTTCTTCGAAATGAACTGACTTCTATGGTGGATGTGATTTACAAACTTCGGAAGATCCTTGGTCTTTATCTCTTTCATACACTCTTTATTAAACTTGTTAAAACGTTTATCAAAAGAGGTTATGACCCTATCATTTTGCAAGGCACTGCATGCTTAGTGGTTGATCCACTATGCTTTCCCCACTTTAATTTTGCGATGACCAGACATATTGTGGACCCTATGATGACGTCTACATAAATCCTTATAGGACGGTAGCGGCTGATATGTGTCTTTAATGTTGTCTTGTCGTACCCTTAATGGTTTGTTCTCTTGTTGCTCTGGCTTCTACCAAGTCACTGAGTACTTACCTTGTGGCTTTTTAGACTTTTTTATATTATATATACATGATCATTTATATGTTTTACTTATATTGCCTATTAATGCTGCTTTGTTTGTTGAGATTATTACATGGCGGGGATATCTTTCGTTTATTGTGATGACACTAGGGTTAAAGTGAGGTACACCCTAGAACCTGTTTTAAACTCCAGCGGCCTTTTTGCCACTGGCCGTTCAAAGGCTGTAGCCTACTGTCATCTCTTTTGTGGTTGTGATGTCTTATCTTGCCTTATAGTCATCTTTATAGTTGTTGTTTGTTTCTGTGTGTGTTTGTGATTGTCGCCCTTGAATGCTACTTTTCCTGTTCGATGTCTAATCTTCTTGTAGTGTGTGTACAATTGGAAATATTGTGTTATAGTGCTGAGAGTTCTCATGTTTTCATAATCAGTACACATTTATAGCATTTGTTTAAGGACAAATAACAACCCATTTCGACAAATAAAAATATGAGAAAAATTAATCATATAGATTCAGCTCCAAACCAAAAGGTATATACTCTATTTCTCAAAACAACTATAGTTACCTCTGCCTCCGTGAAATGTACCGGGGCGGAGTTGCTGAATAAATAGCAGGAGTCCTGTTCTTTTACCCAACCATCTGGACAACAATCACTCTGCACCTGGCCTAAAATAAAAATGACATAATGCACATTCCACTGAATTTGGCATATAGGCTATATATTCCGTAGTATTGCATACGCACATACGTATTTACAAGCTGTTTACTTTCAATGTAACAGAAACGGCAATATTCGCCCATACCGATGTGTTCATAGTGACGTGATATAAAATCATGTACTGGAACTGCTATGTTGCATACTCGTTCGGTATTGGTGCAACTCGCAGGATGTTTGCCGTGTGACGTAAACATTATTGTATTTTTGTTTCATTGTGAATATTTCCCACAATGTTACGACAGTGTGTTTGTATCAAACAAATGCTTTTGATGAAAATTTTAAATTTTTTAAAACCTATTGTTTTGTTTTATTATTTCGTTTTTATATTAAAAATGCGTAAGCAATAAAAAAGTTATTATATTTGTATCGGGATGTATGCACTCGTTTGTTGCGCAAAATTATTACGCGGAAGAACTCATGCCTATATCCCAATACAAAATTTAATAACCTATGTTCTGTAGTTGATTTTAATAGGTGCAGAATTGGATGTAATTTCCGTTCCTAAATGTTGGCTATAATAGTACTCATTTATTTTGGCCAAATCCCAACTTTGTCACGGCTTAGCATGTTGACAGGGGAGAGGGAGAGGGAATATACGGGAGTCGAGCTTCTGAATATTAAATAATGCTTTCATGGACAAATCAAGTGCAAAGACGGCTCATACTTGATAGATACCGTTTAAATGGAAATAAATAGCTGAAGTGAACTTTGAAAGTCACATTCAAAACAGCGTAATAAGTTTGTAGACTTTAGTCAGGGAAAATACAAATGTCATACTGCTTGTCTAGCATAAAGCTTTAGTCAAGATTTATTTTATATAAAAGAACAAGTAGCACTGCATACTGACAGAGGATCACTTGGAGGAAGCGAACACAAAACAATAGAAACTAGCAGACACGGTTTCATTGGGAGTGTTCATGAGCGAGTAATAACAGCTTCAACACCCCTCACGCTCCGTAGCACCGACGTAAAGGATCACCTTTATCAGTATTTATTAAGCGGTATTCTAAAAAAACAAAACACATTTGGACTCGAATACTACTTCAAAGGACCAGCATGTAATAACATTACTAATTCGTAGTCAGGGCAACATTTTACTGCCGCCACACAGCGGCACGTTAAACCTTTACAAATACGTTTACATTTTAACTTTATTTTGCTCAGGTTCCTTTCCTATTACAGTTGTATATTATGAATGTATTGTCGGTTCTATGTTACATTTTATTTTTTCTTGTTTATACATCTCCCTTTCACATACAAATATTTACATCGCTATTGCATTCGCTACGATGAATCTTATTTGACACGCTGCATTTCATTTTCCGATGAATAACATTACCTTCGGAATACCTCATGATATGCCCTTTAACGATTTTCATTGGATGATGGGCGGAGCTTCGTAACTTAATAGAATATTGCGCATGAGTGGTGTGTCTAAAATGTTGCCGATCGTAACAGCTGTTACATTTTCTCCATAAAAATCGCCGTATCATATCGAAATAAATAGTAAATCTGGCGTATATAGAGAAGAAATCAACGCCATTTTAAAGAGGCACTACCTATATCTACGCGATTTTTAATGTAAAATATTAAATACTCAATATTACTGCATTTATATGTATGCAAAGCTATTTTATGAGTATTCTAAGAAGCAACAAGGTTCGTATTCCAGTTCTGTAAATTATTAATTATGATCAAAACAATATCTTGAATAAAATGCTGCCCAGCCTTTTATTCCTGCCGGAGAACTACGAGTTTTTACGATTTTATCGGACATGCGCAATGCCATTCAGTTGAACGAAAACAAACTACTCGGGGCAGTTCCGATAGTAAACGAATCGATCGGAACTCGTCGCCAATCCGACGAGGCAATTCCGATTGTAAACGAATAAGATCGGAAAATCTCCGTAATCGGCTTGTCTAAAACAATTACGAATACAATTTCAAAAATCCGATCTTTTCTATCCTGTTTTTCCCCAGCAAAACGCATATTACATGGGGTGAAATTATTGCCGTTTACCTTTTTCATAGTCCTGTTTGCAATTAAGTAAAGTTTATATCAATTGGTGGACAAAAAGATATAGGTAGAGCATCTTTAAAGGTAATTATTTATGTAAATATAAGGAATGAAATGCGCTCTTTTGGTTTTCATTGGGGTATGAAAAACATTTGGATGGTTTAAAGTACGCTTAGAAACCAAAAGAGCGCAATTCATTCCTTAACTAAAGTTATGCTTTATAATATAAACAATTAAGAAACATGTGCATACATATTATTGTAGTGTTCCGATTATTGACCACGTAATTTCATAAAGATAAGGCACAGTCACACTCCTTTATTTCATTAAAAGCTATTAGTAAAGATATAATACACGTTCTGTGGTGTTAACATATTAACTCATGTGTTTTCTTTTTAAAACACATGTTTTGTTTCCTTGTTTCAATAAACACGACCCTTTCCAGCAATAACATGTTTATAAAGCGGAGTTATTTTTATAGTTTTTTTCCACAAGTATAAAGTGTTATACTAAATATTCCATGTGATTTGATAACACAAACATGTATCAGATACTATTTTCAACATCGTTATCAGCAATATATGTTAAAGTTTGAACATTTACTCCGTTTTGTTCATTTTCGCAACAAAAAACCTATTTAGAGGAGATATTATGCAGCTGACATTAAAAAGCAATACAAGTAATGTTTTTGTATTTTAATACACTATTCTTTGTCATATTTTCATACCTCCCTTACATTAAAAACAAGAGGGCCAAGATGGCCCCATATCGATCACCTGAGTACTGGCCCATTATCGAACTTCTTCGAAATATCATGGTCATATACAATCTGTGCAAGCTTGGTTAAGATTGTTCAAGAAATGTGGCGTATGTTGTGTTAACAACATTGATATAACGACACTGACAATGTTTGGTAAAGATCAAATACAAAATGAAGGTACTAGAGTGTAACCCCTGGAACACATGAGCTGTGTGCTTTGTGGTTTCAGAGAAGGAGATTTTTTAAGTCTTTCCCTACACAAGTCTATGTAAACCATGTGACCCCTGGGGCAGGGCCAAATGTGACCCCAGGGTTACTATTTGAATAAACTTGGTAAAGTACCATAAGCTTATAGTAAATTAAGTCTATGTAAAACCTTGACGCCCGGGACGGTGCCAAATTTGAACCCATAGTCACCATTTGAACAAACTTGGTGGAGGACCATAATCTTATAGTTTCAGAGAAGAAGATTTTGTTAAGTTTTTCCTTATACAAATCTATGTAAAACTGTGACCCCCGGTGCGGGGTCAACAGTGACTCCAGGGTCCATGTAACCCCTGTGGCATGGCCCAATGTGACCCCTTGGCTACTTGTATATATGAGAGCTGTGTGCCTTGTGGTTTCAGAGAAGAAGATTTTTTAAGTTTTTCCCTATACAACTCTATGTAAAATATGTGACCCCTGGGGTCAAATGAGACCCCAGTGTCACCTTTTGAACAAACTTGGTAAAAATGGTAAAAATCCTATATAAGTCTATGTAAAACTGTGACGCCGGGGTGGGGCCAAATGTGACCCTAGAGTCACCATTTGAACAAGCTTGGTAAAGGACCATAATCTTATAGTAAATGCAAAATATTAAACATCTAGCTCAAGCAGATTCAGAGAAGAAAGTTTTTTAAATTTTCCCTAAATAAGTCTATGTAAAACTGTGACCCCCGGGGAGGGGCAAAATTTGACCTCAAGGTCACCATTTGAACAAACTTAGTAGATGACCATAAGCTGATGCATTTTTGACCCCGGGTACTTAATTTGAACAAAATTAATAAAGATGTTGGCCATCATTTTAAAAGAAAAACTGAAATCTGTCCAACGGTTCTTGAGGAGAAGATTTTTTAAGGTTTCGATTACATATGGTAATGGCGGCCATTTTGGATGTCGCGCTGACCTAATTTTAACAACTCTATTTATTTATGGATCATCCACTTGAAGTTTGGTAAAAATTGGAGCAGATGATATAAAATCGTTATTTTACAGTTCAGCTGTATCGCTATTCAATCTTGAAAAACGTTACACAATAAAAATAGTATCGATATATTCTTCGGTGGGTACTTAGGAAGTTTGACCAATATTGTGAGACTATTGGGGTTCATGGTAACTTAAAGCATGTTTAACAACAACGGATTTGAATTAATATCATGATAAACTAAACCCGAGGACATGTAATTCCAACAGCTGTGTCCTTATTGAGCATTTTAATTGTACATATTTTAAATGTGTATATTTGATACTTCAATATATGTTACAAAGTAATAAAAATATGTCTCACATATAAAGTGCAAAGCAAGTATGCTAATTATTCAAGAAAACATGTGCGGTAACATTTAACATATAGCTAAATAGGCCATGCAATATTGATGCGCATCAACTTTCAATTCAGAATTTAAGTATAATCTTTGCATTGACAGTAGAGAGATAAGACATTTGGCTCTAGTTTTAGAACAATGAAAGTCAACGTGTTCTTAACCTTGTTTGCCCCCAAATTTCAAATATTTGAATTCAGACCTTCCGATAACAGTTTATATATAAGGTGTTATGGAAAACTTTCTTTGCTGATTGGCGAACAGTGTTAACCCTGATCAGCCTTATATGTACATGTCGATCTTGGTTTACACTGGTCTTAAAATCCAATGTTTTCGACTGCGGCAGCAAAATAGTTAATTATGAACTTACTAATGTGTGACGTCCTCACCAAAAGCTATGTTATATAACTTGTATCTGAATTGATTAAGAATGAATTATTTTAGACCTATGTACTAGTCATTCATACGGTAATAAATATATGCAATGTTTGTTTAAGAAAACAATTATTTACAGCGGCGCTTATAGTGTGACCTGGTGTGGGCGGGACCTGAAGCTCATCGATATCATGGGACGTAAGCCCGCGGTTTCGATGTTTCTCAAGCCACAGTCACCAGGTTTTGATCTCGCAAAATATAAACCCACTGGAAATATTCTCGCAAAATGTAAACCCGCTGGAAATATTTTGCTTTTAATCTGACATGTATTTTATGTATATAATACACACTATTTCTTGAGATTTACAGTAATACAAACACAATCTCATTCTGTATGCCCATCTCTCAACATCAAATGAAGAAAATATGCATCTTCATTCTGATTTTGACAATACATATATGTATATACACTCATATAAATCATACAACATAGTAATTAAACTCACATGCAGTCTTTAATGCAATTTGTCTGTGAAGATTAATGGAAATTGGACCAGTAGTTTCAGAGAAATAGTGGTCACACGATTTTACGTTTTTACTACATAACTCTACGTGAAAATAATCGAAGACATCCATTGAAAACCATATTTGACGTCGAATCAAAATGAATTTTGTTTAGGACCATTATGTCTTGTTTGTCGTTTTGGTTAAGGTTCCAAAATCCAAGCCACTTACGGAATTTGGAAAATATTCCCCACATAATTGTATATTGAAAATCTATTTTAGTTGTGGTGACTATTTTGAATGTCCTGTTCTGATTGATTAGATAACAAGAGTAACATTCCTGTAAAGTTTCATGAAAAATCCATAAAGTAGAGTCAGAGGAGTAGTCGCCACAAAAAAAAGGTTTACAAACAGAACGACGGATGACGGACGCCGGACGTCGCACCACTGCATAAGCTATGTTGATCTTTGGTCAGTAGCGCTGGATACGCAACACTAAACTATCATTATACGAGCAACATTAAAGAAATATTAAAGGAATACGTTTTTCCAGAACTAAAATGTATAATTGTTATCGTTTGAAAACTGTTTTCATTCAAATTTGGTAGGCGAACCGGTCCGATGAAATATTCTGCAACGCATATGTGGATCTTCTTGTAATTATAGGTTATTATATTTGTATTGGGATATATATGCACGAGTTCTTTTGGGTATTAATACTGCGCGACTTTAGGAGCGCAATATTTATGCGCAAAAGAACAAGTGCATATATCCCAATTTAAATCTGATAACGTTTTTATAGCATGCGCATTTTTAAATTAGAGAGAATAAAATAGGTTGTAACATTTAATTTTAACCAACAAACATTTATTGGAAACAAACATATTGTCATTACATAATGGGAATTTTCACAATGAAATCAACATTGTTTACATCACGTGACATACTTTCTTCGACATGAACAGAAAAGTGCACCAATCACGAACAAGTATACATTACACACCCAATATGAATTTATTACACGTTTCCTGTTACATTGAAAGTAAACGGAACTTGTAAATGCGTATGCAATAAATTAGGATATCCTTGCCTTACACATTTGCCAATGATATTGTTTACCCATGGGAGTAGATACAATCTGCAAACTTCGAACTAATCTGGGACTTCAACCATCGGTATACGTGTTTTGATCAGAATAAAAGATGCACTACGGGTTGTAATTGTCTGTCTTGACACTATACCCACTATCATAAACTGAACAAAACGATACATGTACTCCGATTATGGTCAAAATACAAGACTGCGAAAATTCGTCTTGTAAAATGGAAACATTTATAATGCAGAGTGCACGTTTTTTGCGGTGTGAGTTATAATGGTTCTGATAAGGATATAAGGATTCAAATAACTCGATGGAAGGTTCCATTATACATGGGAAATTTATCTCCACAGAACGACCTCCGTGTTGTTTACAATAATGCTAAAACTATAAATGCAGACGTATGAATGTCTGGAGGGAAATACTCGCTATGTTGAATAGAGATTTTAGAATAAAAGGCAAATCATAAATATATATGAATACTGAGTGTAAATGTACAGAATGATAAATGTATAATATAAATTATAGTTCTCATTAAGCATAGGCGTGTTACTGATCAATAAGTATAGCATAATTATATAATCTGTAATTATAGACTAATTATAAAATAAGTGTAGAAGGTGCGACGAGCATATAGGTAAACTACATTAAAGTGTAAGTTATACACGGACGGAAGTAGTGTTTGATACGTGTTTCGAGTTTTTATGGTATGGTGTATTATTTTCAAGTTGGCGGACAATGTTTACGTCGTAAGGTAGGTCCCAGTTACTCCACCTGGAGTTTTCATATACGTCGTTTATATTATACATAATCGTACTTGTAGTATCGAGGAAGGTCCGATTTCTTAAATTATTCCCATCAGTCTCACAGATCTTCGGTTTTAAAACCACAATCAGCTTTCACAACAAGTGGTTTCCAATTTTGAAGAAAAATGAATAGAGAGATGGCCACTATTTTGGGGCCTGGGAGTCATTTAGAGGTATTATGACTCCCAGAAGGTGCATAAATTTTCGATTCCTTACATTAAGAGTGTATGAATACATCCTTTGACCATATAACTTGCAGAATGTGGATGTTTTTTGGGTTTGACAAATTTCTCGATGATACGGTGTGTATCTAAATCGATTTTACTATGGTACGGTGTAGTCCGAGCACATTTTGACAGATATTGTCAAATGTTAGGTGTAGAACAAACGTATCTGCTTTAAGTAGTTTTGGTTAACGATTTTGAATACTATAATATGCATTGTTTTGCTGTTAAACTCTTTCAAAATATATATTGCCCAGTCGATAAAACACGGAAAAGTGTTTGACCTGTAACATTAGTTGTTGTGGTGGTGTTGGAATATTACCTTAAAACAGTCGCCTTATAAACATATAACAAAAAACAGTCGCCTTATAAACACATAACAATAAACAGTCGCCTTATAAACATATAACAATATCAGTTTCGACTAAAAACTGCGTAAAACAGTATACAAACATACAATTATGTTTTTTGTTTTGTTTTAATCTGTTTTTTTTTGTTCAATCTGTAAAGTCTCAAAATGGGACCTGTAAAGCAAATGCATCAATGCTTCTTCTGTAAGCGACCATCTGTGGCCTACAGGGATGCATCGATCATGTTTTAAAGGTTTGCGGTCGAGATATTCTCTGAAAACGTATAAATGCTCTGAATGAAACAATTGGAAAATATGGCTTGATGACTGAACACTTTGGATTAATTCCAGAAGTGGCAATATCTTATGGTATTTACCTGAAAGTAGACGAGAGTGACTAGACAATATAAATAAAAACAATTACAGTAAGGTGATAATGATAACGACAATGATGGTTATAAAGAATACACCGAGGAAGCACTAAAATATGACATGTTTGATGGCAGTCTATGTGAAGATGCAGTCGATAATTTGGGTTCCTTGCATCTCAGAAGCTTTCTCTTTAAGACGTACCATGATAAATAACTTATAATTTCGTTCATCCCCACTATAATACAAGTGTTATATTGTACCGTATTAGATATTAGATTTTGATTCCTATATATATATTTATTTATTTTTTCTCCATGAGATATTCCCTTTTTTTCTTCTTTTTTTCCATATTAATGCATAAATTAATGAACCTGTACTAATCTTGTTATTGTAGTCAAATTATATTTGTATAATGTATGTTTATATGATGAAAATCTATGTAATAGTTTAAGTCAATAAAATTTCTTCTTCTTCTTCTTCTTCTTCTTCTTCTTCTTCTTCTTCTTCATAATTTAATCATTGGAATTGGTGCCGAGAGAAAAAAGCGAAAATCCTTTTGCTAAACGTTTAAAAACTTCAACACAGCTAACATGGCTAAAACACTAAGAATATAAACCAATACCACATTCTGTAAACAATAATAATGACTATTTACAAGAAATTAAAGAAATGCTATCAAATGTTATAGATGAACTGACAAAATATGGGCATCTGGAAACAACATGGCTTCAAATGAATAAAATAATAAAATATGTAATTTTCCTCATAAAAATATTGCGTTTTTACTATTTATGTACGTAATTATATTCTATTCCTGTGAAATTGAGAGAGAAGAATGGTCCTGTAGAAATCACAGCATCCACTGTTTATGGACGTAAATAAATTCTATTCTTGTGAAAAAAACATTATCAATAAAATACAGTAAAACGTTTAAACTATTGTTGGATAATTGGATAAAGCCTTTCCTACGGTAAATGGCTTCATTTCATGAGTGGACCAAAACACACTTTCACGCAGTTTTTTCCGAAACATGTGAAAAGGGCCCATTTAACGCTAGAGGGACGTACGTGTGTCCCTGTGCTTTGGTCCACTCATGTACAGTGGAAAATATGATACCCAATTCTCCACAATTGTTTAACCGTTTCACTATATTTCATTGATAATGTGTTTTAAATAGAATTTAATTACGTCCATAAACAGTAAAAAAGGAAAAGTTCCATCTTTTATCACTGTTTGAAGCCATGTCTCCAGAAGCCCATGTTTTTTCAGTTCATCTATAACATTCGGTAGCATTTCTTCAAATTCTTTTAAAGGGTCATTATTATTCTTTTCAAAATGTGGTATCGGCTTAATATATTCTAAGTATTTTAACGGTGTTGAAGTTTTCAAACATTTAGCAAAAAGAATATTGACGTTTTCTCTCTCGGCACCAATTCCAATTACTAAATTATGCATGGAACCCAAATTGTCGACTGCATCTCCACATAGACTGCCATCAAACATGTCATATTTTAGTGCTTCCTCGGTGTATTCGTTAAAATCATCAGTGTCGTTATCATTATCAGCGTACTGTAATATTTCTCGTTTGTTTATAATGTCCAGTCACTCTCGCCCACTTTCAGGTATTGGCCATACTATATTATCGCTTCTGGAATTATTTCAAAGTTTTTATTCATCAAACCATATTATTAGTTGTTTCATTCAGAACTGTTGTACTTATCCGGAGGATATCCTTACCGTTAACCATTGAAACATGATCGATGCATTCCTGTAGGTCCACAGACCGTCGCAGTACAGTAGTAGCATTCATTCATTTGCTCTAAGGGTTCAATTTTGAGACTTTACAGATTGATAACGAAAACACGATTTAAAACAAACTAAACATTATGTTTGTATAGGGTTTTACGCCATTTTTAGCCTCAACTGATAGTGCTTATATGTATATAAGGCTACTGTTTCAAGGTAACATTCCAAAACAACCACAACCACTAAATGTACAGGTCAAGCACTTTCCATTTTTTAATCTACTGGGCGATCGTGATTATACTTTGAAAGAGTTTAACATCAAAACAATGCATACTTTAGTATTCAAAATCGTTAACCAAAACTACTTAAAGCAGATAAGTTTGTTCTACACCGTATTAAACATTTGAGAATACACCGTGCCAATATCTGTCAAAATGTGCTCGGACTACACCGTACCATAGTCCGAAAACTAGAACAGTCTGGCCTTGCTAACAATTAACATCAAGCTGCATACGGGACTATAGCCAACCCACGCATGATGACACCATAGACAACCCACTTATGATGTATGGTATATTTCTATCTTATACTGGCGACAGTTGGCATACAATTATCACACCAGATATGTTGTCTCTTTCCTTTGCCCAATCATTTAGCTTAACCACAAACTAATAACAGGCATCAATAAATATATCCTTTTGTTTATATGTTGTGGAACATTATCATTCGAAGCACTAGTATTCTAATACATTGTATGTAAACTTGTCATTTCATAACACATTTCAATAATACTATATATAGGATCTTAAACCGAGTTCCCATTCCATATAAGATTTATGAAATTGAACTACGAATTAATTTTTAATGTTATCGAGTCTTTTGGCGAGTTATTAAAACATATTCATAACGAATTTAACGTGTGGGAGAAAACTGGGGTGGTTAAGATTGGCTAAGTAATGTGTCAGTGTATGGGTGGCAAAATGTGGATCAAGGAAGGTGTTTATTTCGTAGGTGACGTCACGCAGGTAAATCAATTTACATAATAAGGAATGACGGTTTCAGGACACGCAAAACACATCCGCATGGCGACAATATAACATACGCACATACATACAAACAAGTACATTTCATTATCAAGGATTCAACTACACACACGTTATATAACAGTAGATATAAAAGTCAAACAGGACGTGTAGCTTTATAGAATGATGTCAACTGAAAACACGTATTACAACAAACAACAAATACAACAGTAATAAGAAACAATGCATGTGACATCACAAACATACACTGGTTGACAATAGGACTACCGTCTTGAAACGGTCAGTTGCAAAAAAGCCGTTGGGGTTGGGGTATGGGTAAACCAGGTTCTAGGGTGCACCAAACCTCACTCTTACCTTATCGTCATCCCAATAAAACGGTACAGTCTAAATAAAGAAATTTCCATCAAGCTATATTCTCTAACAATACAACATTAATAGGCATTATAAATATAACACATACATGATCATGTATATATGAATATAAATAAACACAAAAAAAAAAGTTTGAAATGAGAAATCCACAATGCAAGTACTGAATGACATGACAAAAGCCAGAGCAACAAGAGAACAAGCCATTAAGGGTACGACAAGACAAGACTTAGATTGACAATGAAGAGTATTGTGTATTTTTTATAATAAAGGGAGATACTTAAAATCAAAAAAGGCCACTTTTCCATAAGAGATGCTCATTCGCAAAGCAGAAAAAGCAGAAAATATGTCATTTTAAATGTTACTATTAAGGGAATAACAGTAATATTGATGTCTGTTTACACAGCTGATCGTATCAACATATACAAAAGTGTATTTTTAAGGTTTCTCCAGGCCCATTTATATGTTGCTTAATAATGTTTTCGGCTTTCGCTTAGATAAATTAAACGCAATCATTAATATTAACAAGTAGCTTTAATCAGTTTAATGTAACAAACATGGTTTGTTAAAAAGAATAAAACACGCAAAATTAAAATAACTTAGATTTTAGTTATTTCCTGTTTTGAAATACTTATTTTAAAATGAAATAAATTGCTTGTTACAGCGTATGTAAATGTTTTATCCCCGAAACTCCGTTGCACTAATGCGTACACTCCAGTTCAATATACTTAGGATGATGTTGTTTCCACGCATATCACTCAGTGCACCACTTTCAAGGCTGGGGTAGTCGAAAAGCAAAACCAAGTATGTACCGGATTCCCAAATGACATAAACAGAGATAAAAAGCCCGCTTAACTTCTAATTCTAGTGCCTGCATCACTACAAACATCTCCAAATGTTTTAACTTCTTGTCTTACTGCCGTTAAAGATCACGTTAAAGTGATCACATTGAAGGTACTATGTTCCCCGTCATATGCATACCATCTTCGGGATGGCTCAAAATGTCGTACTATCAGGGCGTGGACGGTAGCAAGTATTTACGTTAAGAGGATAATCTTATTATCTAATCTTACTAAACTTTACCAGATATTTGATATCAATGAAAGCTTGGACAAGCTCGAAAATCAGCTAAATATTTTATTAATAATGACAGTTTTGTGGCCTTTCATACATTTTCATCTGATATTCACATGTTCAGATTGTGTTAATATCACTAAACGGTCGAACATGTTTGAAAACGAATCATATTTGAAATAGAACAGAATTTTAAAAGAATAGAAGCTCAGTAAAGTTTTAAAAAATAAGAGCTTCGTTGTTTTGTTTTCTCTCGATTCCACCAAATCTTATACTTATTCATATATGCATGATCAGCTATCTGTTATACTTATAATGTCTATTGATGCTGCCCTGTTTGTTAGAGAATATAGCCTGGTGGAGATTTCTTTTATTTACGCTTTCCCATTTTATTGGGATGATACCAGTGTAACCATAGTACCTAGTTTAAATCCTCAGTGGGATTTTGCCAGTGACCGTTCCAGTGCAGTAGCCCTATTGACAACCCGTGTGTGTTTGTGATGTCACGTGCCTTGCTTTTAATTAACATTGTAATTGTTGTTTGTTTTAGTTCATGTTTTGGTCGACTGTTTTCTGTGACAGCTATAAATCCTGCTCGACTTTTATATCTGGTTTTATATCGAGTTTAATTCTCGCTTGATGGTGTTGATCGACATGGAAAAATCCTTGCTTTAAATATAATTTTGAGTGAAAATAAAGCGAGACTCCTGTGTATCCGTTTGAGTCAGATAGATTTAGCACTACAAGTACGTACTACAGCTGTCGATGCAGATCCTGACGTTAAGTACAACAAAACACCGTAAATCCAATTGCTTTAGTTTAAGTAGTTGATATTTTCCAAACATTTATATATTTATATGATTTACACATTGGTCGTACAGGTTTTGCAGTTGTTACACACAAAGTTGACAGTCTGACGATTTTATAAATGCTATGACAAAGAAACTGAATAACTGGAAACAAATACCTCTGTTTACGATATTGAAAAGATAAGAATGAGTACCGAGTACCGTTAGTACTTTAATAATTTCAAGTCATAGAGATATATTTTACCTCGAAATTGTCGGAGTTTTATGGTTACAAAATAAAGACCGTTACTGTCTGATTACAAAGTGAATCTATCCAACCTTTTGTACTATGAAATTAAATGTTATCAAAATGTAAAAACTCTCTAGACGTGGTCATGTGACCTCATAACATATGTCCTTTAGCTCTAACACGTCAAAATCATCGTTGGATAGCAGAGTTCGTGTTTTTATCTTTTTAAAACATGATTTTTTGCGCATTTTTATACGCAGCTGAAACTTAACTGTATTGTTCAAATTATGTATTAGGAGTTGTTGGTTAATAATAAGTTCATGACGACTTAGATCCAGATGAATTTAAAATAAATAAAATAGTTTCAGTTAACACACTTTAAGTGGTGTTACAGATTCAAAGCATGTTAATGTCTGACGTGCATTTCAGGGGGCCTAGACGTCGAATATGAATAGATTTTATTTTTATTACTTTCTATGTTTTCATACCTGATATGATTGAACGGCGGAACATTCCGTTTTTCTAGGGTAAATCAGTTGACAGACATGCGCTGACGACAATTTCTAAAAATAACTCCGCCATGTTGTTTATTTTTACAACGTAATCGATGGGGTCAAAATGAATTTTAGGCTTTGTGAAGCATAACGGATGGCTATGGCAAGATTGTAAACAGATCAAGGAGCGTCTATTTTCATTCCATCTAACCATATCAGATATGAAAACATATAGCAAGTAATAAAAAAATCTCGATTCATATTCGAAGTTTAGGCACCCTGAAATTCAACACCGTTCAAAAGTGTGAAAGCGTCTCCGTGGCCGAATGGTTAACTACGTTGCGTTGTAAACCTTCGCCTCTCACCGCTGCGGGTTCGAATTCCAACTTGTTAGTGAGGAAGTGTCGATTCTTACGGATGGCGGGAGTTGTACAGTACTGGTTCTACCCAGGAAAAGTGGGTGGTCTGCCTCCACCACAAAATATCGACCGTCATATATAACCTTACATGTGTTGAAAATGACTTAAAACACCATACAAACAAACAAATAAAGCATATGTGTGTAACACTGAAACTAAGTGATGAATAATTATTATTGTTCAACATATGTTTATTCTTGTAAAGATCCTTTTTATGTGGGGTTGGGGTAGAACTGTCAAACTTCATTGAAATTTTGAACTCAAAATTTAGTATAAATATCATGTGAACTGATTATAAGATGGGACATTATGCCTGACATTATTGTAAATTATTTTCTTTCATTTGCCCATGTTTTGCACCACACCCCATCCACCCTCCCCTCAAAAAAACAACACCTATGATAAATTAATTTGCTAGCCTTTTCTAGTTCATTGTTTTGGTTTCATGAATGTCATAACACATATTATTATGAAAAACTTTTGATTAACTTGTTATCACACAATCTGTAAATGCAATTTCGTGCTTTATTTTATTAGGGCATGCTACGGCGATTTAATACGGTAATTCATGCATCATTGTGGATTGCTTTCTACTAAGTGCAGGTTTAGTACAAGATAAATGTCAACACAGTTAATCTGAAATATATTACATTGATTGATTTAAATGCACCAGATCTGGTATGACATTGCCTAATATTGACGATATTTAATTGATGTATATTAATATAGGAATATTCACTTGCTTAAGAATTATTTGTTGTAACAGCCGAAATTCCTCCCAAGACCTGTCGCGAGCTACGGTATACAGTCGGGCTGTTTGAGCGTGGTCGACGATATGTGATTACGCGGCGTAGAAACCTTGGACATACAATATATATCTGTTACGTCTCGTATCAGAATTAATCTTAGGGTCCCAGTGTAATATTTATTGTTTGTTTCATAGAGATAAACACAATTTATATACTATGTCTTTAGGCTTAAAATCTTCAATGATCCAATATCTGTAATTTAAAACACAATTAACTAATGTTTACCGGTTGAGTGACCCTTTTGAAAAATACGAAATTCATACATGTACTATCTAGCTGAACATTGTAATGCTTCGATCAATTTCTTTTAAAATATGAAAGAAATATCAAATCAACTTTTTATGTATCATCTTTATTTTACACTGCAGGTAGTATGTTAAAGCAAAGACTTTTTTATAAAACAAAAATTGTCTAAAATGGCGAAAAAATAGAATTATTTTCTGCTTTCCTTCTGCCTCTAGGTCCGTGAGCTTTCAGGAGAGATAACAGAGGTTTGAGACCATTACGTCTGTGGTCGGAACTTCGTTGTACGTTGAGGAAACGTGCTGGATATCACATCGTCTTTTGACCTTCTTCACGTAATCATATTGGACGATATACTCACATGATTATACTGGACTATATACTTCATGTGATCATATTGGACGATATACTTTACGTGATCTTATTGAACGATACACTTCACATGATCATACTGGACGATATAATCACGTGATCATACTGGACTATATACTTCACGTGATCATACTGAACGATATACTTCACGTGATCATGCTGGACGATATATCTCACGTGATCATAATGGACGACACACCTCGCGCGATCATACTGGACTATAAACTTCACGTGATCATATGGGACGATATACTTCACGTGATCATACTGGACGATATACTACACGTGATCATACTGGACTATATACTTCACGTGATCTTACTGGACGATATACTTCACGTGATCACACTGGACGATATACTTCACGTGATCACATTGGACGATATACTTCACGTGATTATATTGAAAGATATATCTCACGTGATGATACTGGACTATATACTTCACGTGCTCATATTGGACGATATACTTCACGTGATCATATTGGACGATAACTTCACGTGATCATACTGGAAGATATACTTCACGTGATCATATTGGACGATATACTTCACGTGATCATACTGGACTATATACTTCAAGTAATCATATTGGACGATATACTTTACGTGATCATACTGGAGGATATCCTTCACGTGATCATACTGGACGATATACTTCACGTGATCATATTGGACTATATACCTCATGTGATCATATTGGATGATATACTTCACGTGATCATATTGGACTATATACTTCACGTGATAATATTGGACGATATATACCAGGTGATCATACTGGACGATATACTTCACGTGATCACATTGGACGATATACTTCACGTGATCATATTGGACGATATACCTCACGCGATCATACTGGACTATATACTTCACGTGATCATATGGGACGATATACTTCAAGTGATTATATTGGACGATATACTTCACATGATCATACTGGACTATATACTTCACGTGACTTACTGGACGATATACTTCACGTGATCATACTGGACGATATATCTCACGTCATGATACTGGACTATATACTTCACGTGATCATATTGGACGATATACTTCACGTGATAATACTGCACTATATACTTCACGTAATAATATTTGACGATATATATCACGTGATCACACTGGACGATTTACTTCACGTGATCATATTGGACGATATATCTCACGTGATCATACTGGACTATATACTTCACGTGATCATATTGGACGATACACTTCACTGACGATATACTTCACGTGATCATATTGGACGACATACTTCACGTGATCATACTGGACTTTATACTTCACGTGATCATATTGGACGATATACTTCACGTGATCATATTGAACGATATACTTTACGTGATCATTCCAGAAGATATACTTCACGTGATCATACTGGGCGATATACTTCACGTGGTCATTTGGACGGGCATGTTTAAGTCGTGATAAGGAGATAGTGTGAACTGTTGTACGGTGACCCATAAAAAATAACTGTATTTAATAGTGAACATTCAGTGAACAGCGTTTAACGAGTACTAAATACATTGTGATTATAATTTGTATGTTTGTTTATTTGTATGGTCTTTTACGTCATTTTCAACACAGGCAATGTTTTATATGATGGTCGATTTTTTTGTGGTGGAGGCAGACCACCCACTTTTCCTGGGCAGAACCAGTACTGTACACCTCCCGTTATCCGTAAGAATCAACACTTCCTCACTTACAAGTCGCGCTCTCAGTGGGTGAGAGACGAAGGTTTACAATGCAACGTCGTTAACCATAAATTATTAATTTCTGACATAATTTCTTATATAGGTTACTGATTATATATTTATGTATAAATTGTATATAAAACATAGTTAAAATATTCGAATTGACCTGATTATGTCCTTTGTGCCAATCCAGTGAAGCATGAAACATTACTTCATCTCTACATGATTTTATTTTGTTTAGCAACGCACAGCTAAACCAGATGTTGGCTAATCCTCTTACGGTGACTGAAGTAATGTACTTTATCAGTAGTGTAATTACAGGTCCTTTGAGAACAGTGAGTTCAATTTTATTGTTTAAACAGAATACCGCTTAAACCGATGCTAGTGGGTGTGAGGTCGTTGCATTCGAAACTACCACTCATGAACAAATTCCATACTACCTAGTCCGCTACTTTCTTCGATTGTTTTGTGCGTTGCTTTTGATTGTATTTAAGTATTTATTAACCGCCTAGCCAAGATAGTATGATATTCTCGTTTTGTTGTAAATCCCATTAGACTGGTTTTCAGTTGGTAGTTTCGAAAGAAAAATCTGAATTTTTTATTTAAAAATCTTTCAAACCAAAATCTAAAGCTGTTATTTTGTGTTTTATGGTATTGTACCGCAAATGTGCAATATTTTTCTTCCTTCATAAATATTTATTTGGCTTTTTAAAATGTTTATCAAATGAGGATATGCCCATTTTATTTTGCAACGCAAAGCATGTTTAGTGGTTGACCCTTTTAAAGTTCGCCACTATGCTGTTTTCGTTGATTGTGCGATGACTCTACATATTGTGGACTCTATGATGACGTCGACCTAAATCCTGAAAGGGAATGGTATCTTGTTCTCTGGCTTCTGTCAAGCCATTGAGTACTATATGACATGCTAGGCTCTTGTGCTTTATGTTCATATATACATGAACATCTTTGTTGTATACTTACATTGCCTGTTGATGCTGCATAGTTTGTTAGAGAATATAGCAGACTGGTGGGGATTTCTTTACAATAAGGTAAGAATGAGATTTAGCGACGCTAAATACTGGTTTGAAAACCCAAGTAGAGCGGCATAGTCTATAAATTGTGCTATTCGTGATACAAGCAACAACTTTTGCCTAGATATAGTTTTTAGCTCTACTGGCCGAAGGCCAGCAGAGCTTATGGGATGCCGAGTTGTCCGTCGTCCGTCCTTCGTCCGTCGTCCGTCGTCGGCGTTAACTTTTGGTTCGTTAAGACGATAAGGCCTTCATTTTAAATCCGATCTTTACCAAACTTTAATAGGTTGTTAATATTAATGAAAGCTCGGACGAGTTCGAAAACAAGCCAGATCGGACAAGTAACAACGGAGTTATGGCCCTTGATTTAGTAAAAAATGCTATATTGCTATATTTTGCCTCGTTAAGACGATAGGGCCTTCATTTTTCATCCTATCTTTACCAAACTGTACCACATTGTTAATATCAATGAAAGCTCGGATAAGTTCGAAAACCAGCCATATCGGACCAGTAACAGCAGAGTTATGGTCCTTGATTTAGTTAAAAATGCTATATTGTTATATTTTGCCTCGTTAAGACGATAGGGCCTTTGTTTTTCATCCTATCTTTACCAAACTTTACCACATTGTTAATATCAATGAAAGCTTGGACAAGTTCGAAAACCAGCCATATCGGATTAGTAACAGCGGAGTTATGGCCCTTGATTTAGTTAAAAATGCTATATTTTGCATCGTTAAGACGATGAGGCTTCATTGTTCATCCGATCTTTACCAGTCTTTATCAGATTGTTAATGTTGTTGAAAGGTCGAACAATTTTGAAAACCAGCTATATCGGACCAGTAACAGCGGAGTTATGGCCCTTGCTTTAGTTAAAAATGCTATATTTTGCCTCGTTAAGAAGATAGGGGCTTCATTGTTCATCCGATCTTTACTAAATTTTATCAGATTGTTAATGTCGTTGAAAGCACGAACAAGTTCGAAAACCAGCCATATCGGACAGTAACAGCGGAGTTATGGCCCTTGATTTAGTTAAAATATATTTTCCCTCGTTAAGACGATAGGGTCTTCATTGTTCATCCGATCTTTACCAAACTCTATCAAGTTGTTAATATCAATGAAAGCTCGGACAAGTTTGAAAACCATTCATATCGGACTAGTAACAGCGGAGTTATGGCCCTTGATTTAGTTCAAAATGCTATATTTTGCCTCGTTAAGACGATAGGGCCTTCATTTTTCATCCGATCTTTGCCAAACTTTAGCAGATTTTATGACTTTCTTTTTTATATTATTATTATTTTTATTTTATTTTTTTATTTATTTCATTTTTTTATTTTTTTCATTTTTTTTTATTTTATTTTTTTTTTTATTTTTTTTTTATATTTTTTATTTATTTTTTATTTTTATTTTTTTAGCTCTATGTTGGACCAGTTGGACCAGTTACAGAGGAGTTACGGCTCTTGATTTAGTTAAAAATGCTATATTTTACCTCGTTAATACGGTGGGGCCTTCATTTTTCATCTGATCTTTACCAAACTTTACCAGATTCTTTAGTTATGGCCCTTGATTTAGTTAAAAAGCTGTTTTTTGCCCGAAACTTTCAAAAAAACGTAAATGGCAGTCAATCGCTTCATTGATGTTATAAGAGCCGTGTTAGCCAGTAGAGCGTCCACAGGCCCTCTTGGGCCTCTTGTTTTTGATACTGATTACTTTCAGATATGGACCCACACTATAGTTTCATTTCCGGTCTAGTAGGAAATACAGTATCTCTTTTTTATTGACTTATGCTATTTCTTTCATTAATACACGTCTGAACAGTTCCGAAGTGCGCATACTCAGAAAAATAGTACGATAAAAATCTATCTCGTTATGCAAACTGTTTATCGCAATTAGTTTTAAAAGATCACTACGGATGTATTACACCTCTATTTTACTTTAAAAATCGTAGAATTTTGTATTATATACTGAGCTGACATGAACCAGTTTCTTTGTTCTTTTTTAGGGTCAGAGAAATCAGAGGATGTAAATATTAATTTCAATGATTTTTGTTATTTCCGTTTCCCATATACAGATACAAAAATTATCATGTTCAGATTTGATTGAGTTGTATTGTTTGAATGAAGTTTTTTATAGGCTTTTCCCATTCCCAACCAAAAAAAGGACCCAGAAAGACGTGAACGGTGGAAGCAACTCGTCAGTCGTGTAGATGGCAAGAAGTTGTGGTCGCCATCAAAGGAATTCAGAGTTTGTAGTGTGCACTTCCATGAAGGGGAGCCAACCGGACAGTATCCACTGCCAACGCTTCATCTAGGTTATGAAGGGTGTGAACGAGTCTTGTTTTTTGCAGAAGAGAAACGCGCCTCCTCGTATAAAGAGGTGAATGCAGAAGAGGAAACATATGTTGCTACACTATTCCACCTATATCCACCAATGGAACTACTTGAAAAACCAGAACCATGGTTTTCTATTTTCACTTGCTTTACTCATTGATTATTATGGGCATTTTACAGCATTTATTCCACACGATCAACACTCAGATACAGGCAATATTGGCTGAAAACAGACAGCTTACAGCAGAAAACCATGAACTTAAATGCAAAAAGTATGTTGACAATATATTAAAATCACGTTATTAATATAAATAACCCAAATGCAAGGGTTACACTTATAGAAATTATTGCTGTAAATAATTTGATACTTGAAAAACCAGAACCATGGTTTCCATTTTCACTTGCTGGACTGATTGATTATTATGGGGATTTTACAGCATTTATTCCACACGATCAACACTCAGATATAGGCAATATTGCCTGAAAACAGACGACTTACAGCAGAAAACCATAAACTTAAATGCAGAAAGTATGTTGACAATATATTAAAATCACGTTATTAATATAACCCAAATGCAAGGGATACACTTATAGAAATTATTGCTGAAAATAATTTGATAGATTGCTGGAGAGAGCAAAATATTGAAAGAAAAAGAGTATACCTGGTTTCGCAGACACCCAGTGAAAAAAGTCAGATATTTTTTTTTAAAAAAAAAAGGAAGTTATTTACTGACTTAGATGATGCAATAATATTACCAGGTTATCGCACGGATCATTCTATGATTTCATCAAATTTCAATTTGGAAAATTTATAAAAGGAAATTCATACTGGAAAGTTAATAACTCTTTGTTCAAGGATACAACATAATTATGTCGAAGAAATAAAAATTATTATAGACAATGTGAACAGGCAATATGCTGCAGACAATCAGGACTTAGACATTGATATAAGTGGTATTCCAATAACAGATCTAAAACTAAATATAAATGCTCAGATGTTCTATGAAGTTATATTACTGGCAATCAGAGGCAAAACAATAGTCCATTCATCTCATAAAAAGAAAATGGAAAAAAATAAAGAAATATTGAAAGAAATTGAAAGACTTGAAAAAGAAACTGAAATAAATTATAATTTACTTGAGGAAAAAAATAAAGAAATTGTTGAACTCCGCAAAGGAAAGTTAGAAGGTGTATTCGTGAGATTAAAAACAAGATGGATAAATGAAGGGGAAACTTTTTCAAAGTACTTCTGAAATTTGGAAAATAGAAATTACGTTTCAAAATATATGAATTCTCTGATTTCTTCATCGGGTAACACTTTAAAAACACAAAACAAAATTCTAGAGGAAACATAACACCATTTAAAAAAAAGTTATATAAAGTTCAAGAAACCGAAAACATAAACCTGAACACCTTACTGATACACTTTAATGTACCAAAATTAAGTGAGCATATTAAACAATCATTTGAGGGTGCACTTACATATACAGAACTAGCCTTTAAAAATTCCAATAACACGAGCCGAGGTAACGACGGAATTACAATAGAGTTCTTTTAAGTTTTTTTGGGTCAATATTGATCTTGTTTTAGTCAGATCCATAAACTATGCATACTTAAATGGAGAGCTCTCTATAACACAAAAGCAAGGAGTTATAACGTGCATTGCAAAAGGTAATAAAGACCAATTATATTTAAAAAATTGGCGACCAATGTTTCCTATAAAATGGCATCTGCATCAATTGCTTAAAAAAGGTATTGTGTACTATCGTGAATGAATATCAAACTGGCTTTCTACCAGGTTTATTGATGGGAACAAATATATGACTGCTATATGATTTTTTTTTAATGCGGAAAACTATCGCATTCCAGGACTAACACTCTTGATTGACTATGCAACAGCATTCAACACAGCTTCATGGAGCTTTATGGTAAAGGTCTTTCATTATTTTAATTTTGGCCCATCAATTATAAGTTAGATAGAATTGTTTTATCGTAATATTGAATCATGTGTTATTGTAAATGGACGTGTCAGAATGGTTTTACTTACAGAGAGAATGTCGTCAAGGAGATTCTTTGTCGCCCTACCTGTTTATTCTTTGTGAAGAAGTGTTGGCAGTGTTGCTAAGAACAACCCACATATTAAAGGTATTAAGATAGATAACGAACAATATCTAACAGCTCAATATGCGGATGACACGAATTTGACTCTAGATGGTTCCAGAGAATCACTTTCTCACTCCATGTTGACACTAAATTTTTATGAAAAAACTTCCGGCCTTAATATTATTACGGACAAAACTAAGGTTATTTGGTTTGGATCTGAAAAAGAAAGCAATATAAAACTATGTCCTGAATACAACTTATTTTGGGAAAATGGAAAAGTTACAGTATTAGGTATTAGATTTTCAACGGATCTAAATTCTATGGTTAACACCAACTATGATCTTAAAATTACAGAAATAAAACAATTACTTGCTAGCTGGTCAAAACGAATACTTACCCCACCGGGAAATATTGTTGTACTAAAATGTTTAGTTCTTCCAAAACTTAATCATTTAATAACTGGAATTCCAAACCCGGCAGCAGATAAAATTTAATTTATTCAGAATATTTTTTACAATTTTCTTTGGAGCAACTCAAAAGACAAAATAAAAAGAACAATTATAACACAAGATCATGAATGTGGAGGGCTTAGAATGATTGATATCGATAAGTTCATATCAGCGTTAAAAATAACCTGGATTCGCAGACTTTTCCAGACCGAAAACAAATATACCCACCTTATGAAAACTATTTGTCCAATATTCCATAACTTGGCTATCTACGGTTCAGACCATGTTAAAATTAACTTAAATAAAAAACACAATTCATTTTGGAAGAAAGTTCTAACAAGATATATAACATTCCAGTGTTGTATACAGAAGATGGCTTGTAGGAGCAATAGTATTTGTCAACGATATTTTAAACTTAAATGGAAACCTGTTGTCTTACAGAGAATTTACAGGGCCTTATGATATAAGGTCTAACTTCATGGAATATGAAGGTCTCATTATTCATACTAAACTACTTAGTAACATTGAACTTAATACATCTACCAAATAATAGTTCTAATCCCTTGTGCCCACTGACCCTTGCACTAATTCTAAAACATGAAAAAAGTTGTAGTTTCTTTTATGATATTTTGAATGTAAAACATATTTACCCATTATCACTAAGGAAATGGAGAAATGAGGTCATAACGGAAGCAAACTATACATTTGAAAATCTTAATGCAATACCTTTTAAAATAACAAAAGACCCTAAATTACTTTGGCAACAGTATAGAATCAATCACCGGATTTTGGGAACAAACTACCTACTGACTAAAATGAACACAAAGTGTATTCGAACCAACAACCGACGAGAAACAAGTATTATTTGTGTCAAGAACCACTCACCACTGAGCAAATCTGTCCTACATCTTTGCAATAGATAGAGTACGGTCTCATCGAGTTGGTTGATTTAAATATCGAAATGGGTGTAGATGTTATACGACAATTAAACTCATCATGCAATAATACGACAAACACAGCATGCAATAATACGACAGTTAAACTCAGCATGCAAACTAGGTATACAAAACAACGCTGTTTCACTCTTGTTGTAGATGAAGCAATTTATTTCTCACCGAGAAAAACAAAACCATTAGAGATATGTTTTATTAGGGTATATTGGTGTATATATGGTGTATATTGTGTTTATGATCTTAATATACGTTTTGAATGTGAAAGACTGTCACAGACCGGATACATCGATTTAGCGCACCACGCGGATGTTACAATATTTTCAAGACATCGATTTAGCGCACCACACGGATGTTACAATATTTTCAAGACCAGACATATTTTACTGAACGCAGTTTCTCAGTCCGACGATTTGTCTCGAATTGTGCGACTCTTCTAATGTTTGTTTTAAAACAAGCGTCGCAGATGGTCAATAGGAAATCATCAGAATAATTCCGAATAACCGGGTTTTGCGGTTCCCTGGCCTCCAACACCAGGTTAGCTGCTAAATAACACCAGGAACGTGCACCTGTTTTGCATGGTTTATTTGCGGGACCCGGTACGGTTTTCGACGTGATTTGCGGCGCGATCCTGAAAACGTAAAAGAAAATAATATTGTTTTTGTTATATGATGCAATGGATAAATAAAAGGAAAATAAAGGAAAATAAAACCGTATTGTTTGATTCTAATCACATGTGTATTAGTAATTATAAAATATGCTTGCAAATATTCATTGGTAATAGCAATTTCGGGGCAAGTTTAAACAAAATCTGGCCTATTCTCCAATTTTAACTTTCTTGGAGCACTGTTGTGGCGACTATTCCTCTGAAACTACAGGACATATATTTTATGAAACTTCACAGGAATGTTGCTCTTGATGTCTAGTAATACAAAATACCTAGGAAAAGCCCTGAATATTTATCATATGCAACCTATGATGAAGTTGATTATTGTGATCATGGATGGTAAATCGCCACCTTTAGATGGCCATAATTTGGTGTGTTTTTTAAAAAACATCCTGTAAAGATGATTTTTTGAAATTATTTTAGTAACAAAACTGACTATATTAATTATATAAGATAGATATTTAAAATTGATCATGAAACAAGCTTTAACATTTCATTTATCATAATCATTAATGTTATCAACTAACTAGGAACACATGAATAACTGACATTGAGGCATAATGTCAATAACATGTTAAGGCTGTGTGTAATGTAATACACAGATTAGGTTCTGTGTTCCACTATAAAGACAATCCTTCATTAGACGGTCGCGCGTGTTTTTTTTTTTAATTAGCTCACATCTGCTCGTCCGTGAAAAAACAAACACCGCCATTCTCATTCGTACTGTATTCGATACCACTGTAAGCAGCTAGCTTCTAAGGTACTTTTTGAAGGAAGGATTTTCTTATAACCGAACCCGGCAGCAAAATAATCTGTATATATAGCAGACCAAAATATGTATATATTCACTTTCAAATTCAATAATGCAGTTGTCAACATTGTAATAACATAATAATAAATGAGACGAAACTTGAAAAGTCCATCTCAACATAATTATATATCTGAGCCGATGACCACATATCCATTCACAAACATTATGTCGAAACTGGGAAATGCACTTGTTAGCACTTGTTAGAGTGAGCACAACCAACTGCAGCAATGATATGGCAATATATATGCAGTCGACCTAGTTCAGTATTAGCTATAGTCAAATTAAATATCTCAGTGATTCTTAAGTTAGTGATAAGCAAACTGAAAAACATACCCAGCAAAACACGAGCAATAGGAAGACTATCTCTCCGGTTTTCTTGATGCACACCCAGACAGTGTGTGGAGCACATTCTATTTGATGGTATAATATCTCTTTCAGCCATCATCCAGAGGTGAATTAACTGTAGGCTTTTCTTTTTTTGTAATCGCTCATTAGCCTCTTCTAAGTTCTTTACGCTGGAGACCGAACTTTTCGTTGTCAAAACACTCGCATATATCATGGTACATTGTGGGTGGCCACTTACTACACCCATCACTCTCCCCTATCCAGCCTTCAGCCAAATCGTGCAACGGATCTGTGAGAATACCTTCAGTGGTAACAGGTAGGTCAACATACCTTCTGATCTTGTAGGGGTGTTTTGACTGGTTGGATACCCATGATTGAAGCAGAGTATGCCAATGCAAGCTTTTATCTTTGGGTTAAAAGCATCATGGATAAAACGACTCATTAGCAATACAAGTAGTAGTGGGTGGCACCATATAGTCATTAACACTGTCAATATTAAAAAATTATGTTGTTTTGGAAAGAGGTACATACAGCAAAAAATAGTTACAATGAAAAACATGTTCTGGAGAGATGTTTTAAAGGCTTTTTATAATATCATAGAAAATAATACTATATCAACAAATCAACATTTTCTGGCAAGTCCACTATATTATAATACGAACTTGGTTATAGGAGGTAAAACCTTCTTTATGAAAGAATGGTATGACAAGGGAATTTATCTTATAAATGACCTTTTTAACACTGATGGACATTTGTATTCCTTGGATGAATTTAGTACCATATATAAACTTAAAACAAATTTCGTGACTTTCAATGGAATTATAGCATCAATTAAATCCATGGCAGGTAACAAAAAGATAACATACATAGACATAACTCAGAAATTATTCGAACCAACACTGCCATTAAATATCACACCATTCTTAAAAACAACAAAAGGAAGTAAAGAATTTTACTATATACTTAATAAAAATACAGAACAACCTTCTTCTAAACTTAAAAGGGAACAAAAATATAACATAGAGCAAGAAACATGGAAGGAAATTTATATGGCACCTTTCAAATCAACCTCTAGTTCTACATTACAGTGGTTTCAACTTAGAATTATCCATAGAATTTTACCTACAAGAAAATACTTGCATACCATAAATGCAATAGATAGCCCTCTATGTCACACCTGTCACCAGGAAGAAACATTGGTCCATTTGTTATGGTCTTGTCCTAATACACAGAACATTTTACATCAAGTAAATAATTGGTTATACACTAAAAGTGTTTTAATTCCATTCACTGAGGAGTTATTTATTTTTAACATTGGAAATAATATGTCTACAGCTGATCTCAGTGTAATACTTGAAATCAAGTACTATATATTTTCTTCTAAACGCCTAAATACACCACTCTCTATAGCAGCTTTCAAAAACAGACTTGTTTACTGTTATAAAACACTTAAAGAAATAGCCATTATGAACAACAATCTAAAACCTTTCTACCAAAACTGGCAAAAATACAAAGATATTTTCGAACCTTCCTAAAATAAACTTATACAAAATGAGTTTTTGTAAAATTTTGTAATTCACTGTATGAAATATTCACCAAATAATGGGATAAAAGGTAATGATATCTGAACAAAAAGTGTTTACATAGGCCAATTTAGCTGAAACAAGACCGCATCACTTTTAAAGTTTGATATCATTTTAATCAATCCTCATATGTTTCCTGTTGTGAGGGGCTGCATGGGGGTTAGCATACAGAGTAAGAAAACTTAGATCTTCACTATTTTTTTCTCTATTGTTTGCTAAAATACTTCCCCTTAATAATAAAAATATTAACTGCATCTATTGCAACATGTAGTATAACTATTTGTTTACATTTTAATTAATAATGATAATATGCTTGTACTTTGTGCTCATAAGAATCTTCATGAATTATTAAGATATATCTTTGTTTTTGTAAGGTGTGCGGTGGGATGGTCCTCCCCGACCCATCACACACCTATTTACGGGGAGAATAAACGGGTCACCAGAGTGGTGATCGAAAAAAAAAAAATCTTCTTTCTTCCCAATCGACTTCAGGTTCCTTATGCGCAAAAACGTTTGCAAAACAGGCACACTCCATCTTTTGAACGTGTCAGTTTCATGATTGACACTGGCGGCAGCCAGGTTGTTGACATTCTAGGCACCAATGACCTTTGACCGCGCACTTGTCAACCGGAATAGCTCGAAACTCCGAACTCGTTCATTCTTCTGATGTGACGTCATAACGGCCAACGCGTCAAAAGGTACGTTATTTCGATAATCTACTTAGAAATAGTAGCCTTCTTTATCAAACTATGTATTTAAGATTCACCTGTTTTATATTCTGACACAAACGCATGAGCGTAGCATGTGTATGAAGGACCTGCGTCGGCCGAGTGGTTAGCATATTTGCCTCTCGATCCTGGTTGGGTCACGTTTCGTGTTTTTTATACACACTCCCTCAGTACTGTAAATATGGTTGGGGGTGTTAAGCTGTCGGTCCCATGCTGAGGGAGTGCCATACCATACTACTGTGTTCACGTTGTATGAGAAAAGTACAGGCGGTTCAATTTTGAGAGGTGGGTGGTGCAGAGTATGCCCTCACCCACCCCCGGGCCCCGAACATTATGAGTTGAACCCCCAAAAATGTGTTTGTGTCCTGAAATGTTATAGTCACAGGACAACAAATTTACAAATAACCCAATAACATAGGAAAGTAGCTACTATTTTATTTATTAAAAAGTCTTCACCAAAAACAAAGCTCACAATACACACATTCTTAAAATGTTATGTTGCCCCAACCTCTCCAATATCTGAAACCACCTACACAAATGACAGGGGCATAGCGTGGCCTGTTTTCAACATACTCCTAATACGAGAGGCGAAAAAGCCAAGTGCGGAGGGATAGGAGGAGGTGTCCCCCTCGTAGATGTAGGGTTCGGGGAGCCTCCCCCGATTACATTTTTTTATCTTTTAACCAAATTTTCAATGGTGATCGTAAAAGCGATATTTGTCAGGAATACAGCCATTTATGCTCCCAAAAAAGTATTAATGTTCCACCCTTTCTCCCTCTCCCTCAGATTTGTATTGCATTTGTCAACAATTTAGGATTTTTATTTTTCCAAGTTACTCCCGGGAGTAAAGGAGTACGCCACGCTACGCCCCTGACTGATACATTATAATGGCCCGTGCTGTACATGGTCCCTGCCTCCATAAACGTTCGATAACTCTTGTTGGATCGCCAATAGTTGAATGTAAGCAAGAAAGAAAGAAAGTCTAGAAAAAGTACAAAGGCGTTATCAGTTAAAGCCTTAAAATCAACTAAAGAATAGTAGGCTTAATTCCTATGACAAACGTAAGCATTTTTATTTAAAGTCAGACCATGATTTTACTTTAAATATTTTTCATGTTTTCGGTGTCTTTTCTGCCAAAGATAAGCCGCATGCCAAGACGTCCTGAATGTTCAAGAAAATAATATACCTGTCGACTCTCCATTGTCTGTGGTTGTTGATGACTTAAGTCTGCTTTAGATAGAGCTCACATTAATAACCTGCAACGGATGGTTTGACAATCAACTTGCAACTTCTTTTGGATAATATCATAGGCATAGAAACTGGAGGTCGGGTGGCCGCAATAGTTCGACCCTGTCTGTGATGAGTGTGTGTGTGTGTGTGTGTGTGTGGGAGTGGGGGGGGGGGGGTTGTTGGTTGGGGGTCATAAAAAGTACATTTTACACTCTATGTTGTATGTTTTAGTCACCAATTCTGTGCGATTTGGATCGGGTTGACATTCCACCACTAAGCTATCCGGACGTAAACCAACTGGTGATAGCATGGACCAGAACTAATTGTGAACGCGATTACTGAAATATTTACACAATGTGACAAAGTTTCCGGTCCATGTGGTAGAATCACATATAATTTGAGGTCCTTTTTTTCAACGTCATAACTTCTAAGACGACGAAACTTACTTTGCATATGTAGGGACGGATCCAGGTTGGTGGGGTGGAACTTGCGTATGAAAAATTCATGTAAAAGAAACTTTTTCTTCTTTTTTTTAATTGTCAACAGTTTTTTAAAAGTTGCTCCCCCATCCCCACTCCAAATCTCAAATTCTGTATCCGCCCTATTATGTGTTGTTTAACACTAAACTAATGATTACGTACACGTTCAAAGTCACACGTTTATGTTATGTAATTGGTTTGCTCATTCAATTAACAATTTTAGATAATGAGTGTATATATAATTATCATGCGTAAGGTGTGCACAAAAACAAACGTTAGGTCTGAATTCTAAGATCAATTTCTGGTCCATCATTTATTTTAATTTTTAGCCCAGTGGCTTTGGTGTTGAATTCGCTATGGGGAGTGTCTTATTCATATTAAACATTTACACACCTGTACTGGTGGACAATTTAAAGTTTTCCCCTTGTATAAGATGTTTTCCGACAGTCATGCTCTGCGGGAACAGAAATAACTTTCTATCATTGGATACGGACACTTCAACCGGATCTTAATATGGACGTTAACTAATTAAGGTTAATACTGTTAAATATAATCTGCGTAAGAAATTTAAACAAATATCAATAATTCAATTTTGCCGCGAATTATTAAAATTATTAAAATTAATAGTAACGTTTCATTTTGCCACCAATGTGACCTCATCAGTTTCTGTTGTTATTGTAAAATGGATGCCTGAAGATTGTATGTAAAAAACATGAAAGCGTTTGTAGAAAATATATGTTACACTGAAGACTTGCCTGTTTCCTAATTTCTTCAATTTTATTATATACAACGGCAAAAGGGTTTTATTGACATTTTGTATATATACTGAAAGGAAAAAAGAAACGCGACACGGGCATTTCCGCTATAGATTTTAATTAACATTGTTGAAGTGCGTTTTCGCACGAGTTTCTATATCGCATGAATATTTCTCACGAGTGAATTATTTTCCGTATCACGACAAAAATGTTAATTAAACTATATAATATATATTCTGTGATGAATTTCTTTTCAATCGTCTTTTGACACAAGTATTCCTTCTTCTGTCACTCCTTTGGCGACAGCGCGGAGTAAAATCATGACGTCAATTCGTGAGGTAATACCGTGACGTCTCTCGTTTAGTTCATAACATTTGGCTACTGTGCTATCTTGCACACTAGGCGAGATAGCACAGTAGAGGAAGGGATATGTTATAGATTTTCTCAAACTGGAAAATTTCTATAATTCATCACAGAATATATAATATATATATATATACTGCACACTTAATTCCATATATATTCCAAGGAAATCCCAAGATGGTTTGTTAGTTAGAGAAAGGACACAACTGTGATGTTCTAGACGTTTTAATCAGATACATGTTATATATTATACGGAAGAATTTGCCTTTAGAGCTTAGTATATAGCATGACTTCTTGGGTAACCTTAGTATATTCATTTATTATTTGGTCATATGCAGGGGATTTTGAGTTTTTCAGCTTAGATATATTTGTTAAGATCTCGTCTGGCGTGACAGGTGAGTTTAAAATGACATCGTCATCCGCAACATTAAATTCGAATGGATCTACCGCGTTTTCTGAGTATATGTATTGATATTTTTAAAATACTCATAAGGTCGTTAAATGGCGGCGTCTTGCTTACTGTTTTGGGCTTCATCTTATTGAGATATCGCCAATATTCTTTAGGACGTTTTGAATGCAGATTTCTAAGTGTTTGCTCGCTCATATTTATGTTTATTAATAAATGCATTTAAAGTTTTTTTTATTCGTTTAAAAATAAAGTCGTTTTTGTGGTTACCTTTAGAGAAAATTACAAATTGAGTTTTTTTTTTTTATTAATGGTCAATTTCCATTGTTTACAATGTAGTTCGAAAGCATTTAATGAACTCTGTAAATGGTCAGCAGAGTCTGCAGAGTCTGCAAATAAGACTCCGCATACAACAAAATGAATAGTTTGAAAAAGCATCTGAGATTTTCGTCGTTTATATGATTTTCACATTGGATACCTTATGCAATTTGACTTATATAATCTTTTAGATCATTTAAAAAAAATGAGAACAGGACAGGCGAGAGGTTTTCACCTTGACGAACTCCAATATTACAGCTGAACAAATCTTTTTGAATGTTTTTTGACAAATATACATGAATTAATATTGTTATACATGTTTATACATGTTTCTAATTAGTTTCAATCATTTGCCGTTTATATTATTGTGTATAAGCTTATGCCAGAGACACTTCGCCATACTGTATGGAAGGCCCCTTTTAAATCAATAAGAACAGCTTTTTATGAGAGTTGCTTACCAATTGCATGAGAGTATGTAAAATAAATTTATTATCCGCCCTCGAGAAGTTCTTTCTAAATCCCGCTTGGCATGGTCTTATAATAGATTCGGCAAATGTTTGAAGTCTCTTGTTTATAACAGCAGGGTAAATTTTACCTAGACAATTCAAAAGGGTTATCGGCCGATAATTCTCCGGATCAGTGATATCCCCTTTTTATTTTAATACAGGTTAAATCATGCCGAGTGTCAAACAATCGGGTATTAATCCTGTATCAAATATCATGTTAAAAAGTTTAATATAGGCTGGCATCATTACATGAAGCGTTGATGTTATATGTTCGTTAACGATTTGATCAATACCGCAGGATTTGTTGTTTTTAAGCGACTTACATGCCTTCTCTATTTCGTTATTAGTTATAATACTATTTATAAACTCATTTTCTATAAGATTGGGGTCTCTTGGATGTGTTCGTTGGTTGATTCATTTTCAACGTAATTTACATTTTTGAAAAAAAATCATGCAATGCTTCTATAGAGGCGCCTACTTCATTATATTTTTTCCATTAATATATCTCCAGTATTTTCTGGGATCTTTGTCTTTTAATTTTTTAATATATTTCACCTTTTTACGCCAGAATTTATTATACCGTTGAAGTATTGCTTTTTAATAGCCTTTACTTTGCCTCTTTATATTTCGTTTATTTGCAATAATTATTACGTAATTTATACATATATTTATATATTTTGCTCTATGAAATTGTTTCCATGCCTTTTTACGATCTGGTCCAAACCAAGTGAGACGGATGTCTTTTATGCTGAATGTAGACTTACTAGTTTGTTTTATGCCAAAATATGTTTTAGCAGAATTTACAAATGCGTTACTTATATTGCTGACAATTATGTTGATATCATCTAGTATTTTGATATCTTTCAGTTCTAGATTGGATAATGTTGGTGGAATATCATTAACTATATCACTGTATACATGCTGGACACAAATTTCGCTTTTATTTTTATCCCATACAATTGTATGTTCAATATAACTTGATGACGAATTAGTAAACTCGTTATTTACAATGACAGACAAACGCATACATACAGGATTATGACAATCTAATAATAATGGGCAAAACTCGTTAACGTTAAAATACTCAAGTAACGGCAATAAATTCGCCGTCAACAGAAAATAGTCAATAGTGTTCACACCTTTACTTATTGATTCGAGTGACTTAATGGTGGAAAATCCACTAGCGATCCTGTATTGGGTTGGGAATTTTGCCAAGCATCCGAGTTGTTTTTCTAGCCGTTTGGGTCGTTGGCAAAATAGTCACCAGATTCGCGTGACATTTTTGTGTTTATGCCACTATCGAGTGGCGATCTTGCTTTTTGTTTGTTACGAGTCCGTTGGAAATCCATGTCCTCCTCATCTCGCAGAGCGTTAAACTTGTTTGGGGTTTCATACTGATGATATACTGGTTCTGACTGGACTGTTTTCGGTCAAGCGTGTATTCGCATAGCCTAGGAATTTAGCCTCACCTGATAAACTGGATGTAATCAGGCACTAACATTATATTCTCTATGTATCACTTCCTGGGTTATACAGTTTGCAATCTCTATATAGCTTGTCCCTGACGAAATTAAATTTGAAAGCCATTCCCCTGTGTTTGCGGATTTCTCGGTAAAGTATCTTTCTTATTTCCTCGATTTCCGGTGGGAAATGTTCACTGATACTATATTGACGATGGGACTTGTATAGCACTATCCCCTTTTCCCTTACCAGCTCACGATCTTTGTATCGTTCAAACTTGGCCACAATTGGTCTGGGTTTGGAGTGCGGGTAATTATAAAGGCGTCCTTGTTGGTGCACGCGGGCAAATTGAATACTTTCCGCAAAGCGTGTATTGTCTGGGTCAATACAAGATTTTTTCTCAAATTGGTCTCGAAAAAATGTTTATTTGTGTCTGATCATTTCTCATTTCTCGAGAAAATTGACCGTAAATCACCTAAAATAAAACTTCAAAATTCACATTTAGTGCATAAGCAACTTATTGGAGGTATGCTAGTGATATTCATCATCAAAACACTTCTTGAATACAAATAAGTTCCAAAAACAAGTTGAAACTGTGCTCCGTGGAGAAACCTGCACCAACTGGAGAAAAGTTCTAGCCGCTATAATTTACGCTTTTAAAAGTCGAAATTGTATTCTACATGAAGTGAATATGCCTACACAGAAATACGTTCCCCTATTTTTGAAAATATCTCTGTTGTTCTTGTTAAAAGAAATAAAAGTAGATCATACTGAAGTCGTTTTTTGATGAAAACCGCGCTTTCGCTCCTTTGGAGTGGCTTTCTCTCAATTGTCATTGTTCTCCTTTTGGTTGTGGAGCGAATGTTTACCAGACTGAGTTAGCAGGATGCCACTTGACTTTTGTATTTTGTTTTATTACGTTAATTCAATTTTGTATTTCCATTTTGTATTACTGATTGAATAATTTGTAAATGTGTAGTGTAAATACGCAGAGCCAATTAGAAGTACAATTATGTTATAACATGTATATGAACTCACTCAAACAAACAGTCAAATTTAAATACGCATAATCAATTAGGTGTATAACTATGTTGTAACATATATTATGAAACATTCAGACAAACGGTCAAATAAAAATGGAAAGTATAAAGACAAACTAGCCGTGCCGTGCGCGTCCCATTCCCAAACTCAACATATCAACGATCAAAACTTAGCTAAATGAAAGCACGCATAATCAATTTAATTAAAAAATAAGTAAAATGCAACTTACTATAATAGTTTGGCTGTCAGTCACCCATGGATAATATCCAAAGCCAACTACACATTGCCTAATTCCCAACGTGTATGAATGAACCGTGTACAGACGACAATACAGTACTGAGTATAGCAATGCCAAAGCTCGCTAGAGGGCGCTCGTTGCGGAAATCCTATGAATATTCAATAGGTGGAAATTGCAACCTCAATATACGCCTTTCCAATAAGTACACTTTATGCCGGTAGGAGTTATCGATCGTATGTTGCGTGACGTCATAAACAGGACTCACGGAATTCCCCAGAAATTCGCGGCATATCGAAAGATTTACAATAACCTAACCATTTAACTGGAAATTATCGGATGTTCTAGCCTAATAAATTGGCTCCTATGCAGTTTTTTTTTATTCTGACGTTCTATGTAACTGCATATACGCCTAATTTCCTTTGCAAAAAACGCGACTGGAAAAAACGCTCGAAGACCCATGTGATTTTCGAACGAAATTGAGCAGCTTATCAGACTTATGTGCGTAAACCATGACGATAATCTAACAAAATAATAAGTTATTTACCATTTACTTTCGGTTTTATTTTTTCCGAAGCATATTTTACATAATATATCGGTTTTTCGTAGATCGCTATACATGTGTATTGACAATATATTGACAAGTGCGCGTTTCTCCCAACGTTGCATGCGCATGCGCATAAGTACACATTTTCCACTGTGGACAACCTGTCACGAAACTGCGTTGATTATAATGTACCTAGTATAAAGTTTTCAAGTCTTAGGTTAACAAAAGGTAATGGGCAAAGGGTGCCGGGATATTTATTATATATTACCCCTTCAGACATTCTCTTAAAAGAAAAATTAAAAAAATCTCGCTTGTTTTATAGCCTGATCTGGGGGGAAAAGCACCTAACCATAGACCTACTGTATGTCCATGACCTAACTTAAGCTTGTTTATTTTGTTTTGTTATGTTCATTTCATTTAGTGTGTAGGGGGTGGGTGAGTTTACGGGTGGATTCAGGGGGCGACCCACTAAACAATCTGTAAAATATGGAAATTTATATTAAACAAGAGCTGTAGGAGAACAGCGCAGCTCGACTATTCAGAGAATAATAAATGGTATAGCCAGTATATATCATCAGAAAACAAGGCTAAAACAATGTGAGGGGGTGGGGGTGGGTATAGAAACTCGGGCCGATATAAAAATTATTGTTAGAATCTCATACAAATTATAGTAAAATTTGGGGCAGGGTGACATTTCATTTATTTTTATCAGTTTTAATCCAAAGTTGCTTTCATTTAAAAAAAAATTGTGGTCGAAAGGCAACTCGGGGAGGGAGGGGATACCTGGCGATTTTTTATTGTGGCCTCATTTCAGGATGTTTTTTTTTATTGATATTTCGTCTGTGGATCTGAATTTAATCTAAATTGCTTTATATGTAAATGATTGCGTTCAAATTAAAATTTTAATATCCAATAATGGAAGATAAATGAAAACAATTTCCCTCCCCATGTCCTCCATGTGAGGGGAGCCCATAAACCAATGGGGGTGGGGGGGGGGTGCAGGGCGGGGGCGCATAATTGAATACAGTTGTATATTTGATTAAACAAAACAACACGGACATATGTAAAAAAAAAATCGGGTAGTGGTGGGATGGTTGTGGGGCGAAACATATTGATAAACTGATAAAACAAAACAACACAGATATATGCAAAAAACAACAACATTCGGGTGGTAGTGATGATGGTGTGTTGGGATGGTTTGGTGTGGGGGTGTGGGGGTAACACAAATTGACCAAAACAACACAGAAATATGTAAAAATGAAAAAAGTTTCCAGTAGGGGTGGAGGTGGGGGAGGGGCGTAATGGGTGGGGGTGTGCAACATAGCTTTATGTGTAAGAACTGACCAAAACAACACAGAAATATGTAAAAAAGAAAAAAATATATATATCGAGTTTCGAGTGGAAATATAACAGCCGTAACTCCGCCGTTACTGGTCCTATCTGGTTGGTTTTCGAACTTGGCCAGTAGAGATAATAAAATTTACCAAAACAATACAGAAATATAAAAACATATATAGTTTAGTCTTGAGTGGGGGCGGGGGGGGGGGGGAGTTTAGTGTGTGTGGGTGGGGGGGTGCGGGGCGGGGGCATAGCAATTTATGTAAGAATTGACCAAAACAACAAAGAAATATGAAGAAAAAAATAGAGATTCGAGTCGGTGGGGGCGGGGGAGGAAGATGGTGGGGACGGGCAACATAGCTATATGTGTAAAAATTGACCAAAACAATACAGAAATATGAAGAAGAAAAAATAGTTGAGAGTCGTGGGGAGGCGGGGTGCCAGGGGGTTTGTGCGGGGCGGGGACGGAGTAGGGGCGGGGTAACATAGATATATGTGTAAGAATTGACCAAAACAAGACAGAAATATGTTAAAAAAATAAATAAACAAATTGAGTTTCGAGTATTGGTGGGGGGAGGCCCTGGGGTGTTGGAAGGCGGGCGTGAGGGTGGGGGCAACATAGCTACATTTGTAAGAATTGACCAAAACAACACAAAAATATGTAAAAAAATAAATAAATGAGTGTCGATTGGGGGGTGGGGGTGGGGGGGGGGGTTGATGGGGGGGGGGGGTGGTGAGCAACATAGCTATATGTGTAAGAATTTACCAAAACAACACAAACATATGTAAAAAAAATAAAAAATGTGTCGAGTGGGGGGTGAGCCCATGCCCAAATATGGGTGAAGTACAAATAAGATGCATAATGATATAAGATCCCAAACCAAAATTATAACTAAATATACACCAGCTTACATGCAAACCTAGATCTGCCTTTATTGCACATTTTATGGGCCTTCACAATTTGGGTTCCATGGGAGCCCAGAATTTGCGGATGGCAACATTACTTAAGCAACCCTTTACAACATACTATAAGGAAACCAAGTCCCAAATTTAGTTGAGCTTTGATGGGGCGTTGTGATTTATAAAAAGAAATCGTTGTGTGTTTGGTAGAGCTGAACATGGTGATTTTGTGTTCGAAAACAATAACTGTCACTAGTATTCAAATCCACCCCCCCCCCCCCCCCCCCACCCCACACCCAGGGTTTATGAGATGACGAGTTGTCCGTTGTCAGTTGCCCGTCGTCGTCCTTGTGCAACTTCATTATTATTATCTTTACCAAACTGCTAATTTTCATATATTTTATATACTCTTTATTACTGTAGAATAATAAACGAATAAAACAAGTAATGTTAACAATACTATAAATAATAAAATATAACAACAAATTTAAATCGGCATGAAATATGTGTACTATGTACACAATGTTTTACGAATGTAGCTATAAACGGTTCTATTCTATTCTATCGACGGTGCATGGTGGGTTGCGTATGGTGATCTAATATGCGGATTGAACTCTGGGTAAGAATTTCAAACAAGATGGCGGTAAATTTGGATAATTCGGAAATGTGTCAATATATTCGTGATAAATTTGGATAATCTGAGATATTTCATCGTGGCAGGTAAATTTTGAAACACCAATCGACTCAAAAAAAATCTTCTTTCAACCTATGCATATATAATATACAAACAATGCTGTTTAAAAGCGTGAAACCTTCCCAACAGATTCCGTTGGGAAAGTCCAGTCGTAAAATGTGCAATAATCAATACACGTTGATGCTCGCCAATACGAAAAATTTCAAAAGAGCATTAAACGTGTATTTTAACAAACTACGGATGTTCCTGAAAGGTATGATTTTTTTATATAAAATGAATATATTTGTAGCTTGTTTGTCTATAGAATAGTTAATAAAGTGCCGAAATGTGTCTAAAATCATGGTTCAGAAATCAGGACGTCCTGAAAAAGTAGTGGGTGGGGAGTCGGACGGATTACGTTGATACTCGATATTTTAAGAATTTAATGCTATTACATATTATTACTTTAAGAAAAATTATACTTATGCATACTCGCTGATACATATGAAGTTATTTATTGTTATGACAACATAGGCGTAGGAGCCGGGTGGGCCAGGGAGGGGTGTGGGGGAGTCCCCTCAATGTTCAGATTCGGGGGGCGGGTGGTAGCAAAGATTTGCCCCACCTCCCCCCGCCCCCCAATAATGTGAAGGAAAAAATGGTTAGCGCTCACAAAGTACTTCTTTCCCTATATAATGTTGTAATTTTTGGTGTAATTGAGCGTGGATAAGGGTGGGGTGGTGTAGGAGTGCAGCCAGCACGGGACTTGAACCTGGGACCCCTCACTTACACGGCAAGTGCTCTACCAACCGCGCTTAACGGGCCTTCGGGTAAATATCACCACAACATTGATTATCTCCGGTATAAATTACTGGTCAGTAGTTTAGACTATAACAGAATGACCGGCTTGTCATTTGATTTTCTCACTGCCAATTGATTATATTAGTAATAAATTTCTTTTTCGGGAAGATCGGTGGATAAGGCCTTGCTTTTAGAGCTGCAGACCTCTGAACCGCCTGAGTTTGTTCCATTGCGGAGGCATGTCTGACGGTAAACTTCATCTTTCACCTCATTAGTCACTGAGGTTGCTGTCCAAATATAAACTTAACAGGTTGTAAACCCCATTTCATTCATTATTTTCTTTGTATGTTTTCAGTAATGACTGACATTATGGCCTATGAAAATATATACCCCGACATGGAGAGAGAAAGCAGCAATCAAGATCTGATCATCTGTTTGAAAAGAATGTAAGTTGACTTTATAATCTGCTTGTAACGTATAGCGGCAAAATAAATATATTGTCGACACAAGATACTTATTTCTTGGTAAACAGGTTCCGTGTTCATTTTAATTATTTTGTTGTGGTAAATGTGTCACAGTTCATGCATAATATAGGAACTTCAGTATGAAGAATTTAAAAATGTATACAATGTTCAACCTACAAGTAACTTAAAATGACTAGCACACTATGTTTAAGAGAAATACTGTAAGCTAACTGCTTGCTTTATTTTGGGCAAACAATTCCTGAAAATCAACAATAATTTCATTTTGTTATAGACACAGTAAAACCCGTTAGAGGTTACCGCGTAAAATAAGTGTTTTTTTTCTGTGGAGTGTCTTACAGAATATTGTTTTTATCATTTCAGTTGAATGGAAGTAAAGCAGTGTGCATGCTTCTTACACTTTCCGGATGAAGATTAGGTCAGAAATGGGTGTCACAGATGTACACTAGCTGTATTTCAAATCAGAAAATCTCTGTTAGGAGTGGAATTACAAACTATTAACGGACATCAGTATGGCCCATAGAGCCCTAAAGGTTTCGAGAATATCCGGCCTTTTCTACCAAGCAGTGTTTCACTGAACATTTCACCATTCCTTGGTAAAGTTGTTTAAATGTGTTAGCAAATAACCACAAAATATTTATAGCAGCTGAGGGGATTCATGTTGAACACACTATGCCCAAAATTAAGGAATTCCACATCTTTGACTAAACCATTCCTCTGACCGTGACTGGGATCATGCATCAAACGTGGACAGTTTGCGAATTATTAGCCTTTTCCAAGATCCTATTATTTTGTAAATTCTCAAAAATGTGAAAATGTCTTGAAGCAGATTTCATGGCATAAGCACTTTGTCATGTTTGTGGTCAACTTATTGGTTCAATGAACTTATATGCAAAGGGTTGAAATAAACATACTCATTCAAACACACAATGGATTTATTCCTGAATAATTGGTCATTGTCTTTGGACCATGTTCATTTCAAGCCTTCAATTAAAGATAGGATTAAATAAGTCGGTATTCTTTCTTAATATCATGTACCGGAAGCAATATCATGATAGACGGGTGTTCCTTTACTGTTTAACGGTTTATTTTATACATTATAAAGTATTGAGAAAATTCAATATTGTAAAAATAAAACAATTATCATCATTTATTTGTCACTTTTCTATAATTGTTCCAATGTCAATTTAATATATGAATTAATCATAGCTAAACTACTAATGATAATTCTGATACATGGTTTCCCTAAGTGATAACCAGTCCATTTCATGAATTCATCTGATGCTCTTTTGAAAGAAGTGGGGTTTACGTTCCGTTATCACATCATATTACGTTATGGTACAGCAACCTCAGTGGGAGATGATATGAAGTTTCCCATCAGACATGTCTCCGCCAGAGAGCAAACCCACGGGATGCAGAGGTCTGAAGCTCTAAGCTGAGGCCTTATCCACTGAGCTACCGAGGCCGCTGATGCTATCTTAAACTTGCAAGGCTGTATATAGTATTGTTAGAGCTGAAGGTAGTCCCACCAACCCCAAACTTTGAACAACTTAAAGAGACATTTGACTTTTTCCACACTTTAAGGAATTATATTTAATGACAAAATTAACAATTTGTGTCATGTACCGGTACTATAAATCAATAATTAGTTTTGTTTTAAATTTAATAAAACAAAAAACTTAATAATTTGAGGAAGTTGTCAAGTGTGTCTTTAAAGTTAAGTTTTAATACTATTTATATAAGATTGGATAAGAAAGATCTTCCGCTGTTATTACACATGTGGTAATACAACATCACGCCCAGGGTTCGAAGATTTGAGATGCGCGTAACGGATTGTAGAAATTATAAGGAGCACGTGTGCGATATTACAAAACTGGGGCACCATCTGTATGTGTTAAATTATATTTAATTTAATGACTATCGAAAATAACTAGTCACACGGACTGATGGACTTTCAAGGACGCTCGGTTCGTACAAACAAAACTGGTTTCGGACCGACGGGCGCCCGTTAAGGTCGAACCCTGAATTATTTATTATAATTGCATGTGATACCATTTGATATTTATAAAAGTATAACTGAAGACAACTGAGGAAAATTGAGTTTAATCATACATGACACAACCAAACCAGTGACAAAATAAAAGTACACGATTGTATGTGTTATAAGCAAGCATTAAAAGATAACCAACATGTATGTTTAATTATTTTCCCGAACAAATCCATACTTGAACGTTATTAAAACACCAGACACAAGCAAAATGTGTACTTCAAGTAATCCAACATCACTCAAGCCTGACATGAAGTCATTTTCATAGAAAAGTGTGGTACTTTAGTAAAATTCGTTAAACTTAACATGCATAATCAGAATACTTCTGTTGTTGTCCATAAATTTAATTTAGTCTCGTCACTTTCTTCCTGTTATTCCCAGTTATCCTTGCACTTCAGCATAATAGTCTCAATAGTATGTGCTATCAAACCATCCATGTTCTGAATGGAAAGATGTTTAAATGCTCATCAACACATCATCGGTTATTTAGAGCCACCCAGAGATATATGAAGAATACATGACGTAAATAGAACACGTCCTCCTCTTACTCCGGTTTATGTCACCATCAGACGGATGCGGCTACGTGCTTTGCCAAACAACACACCAACGAAACTCGGTGGCACCGCAGAGGTTTGAAACCGGGTCGTCAACATTTTAACCCACAGGCAATGGCTTGTATTTTGAGTCCACAGCCTGTAAGTCTGCCCTACACCAACTCCCAGGCAGTTTTGATAGTGTAGCTGTCTAGCTTTTGCAACACCGGATTCAGGTTAATCTGAAATGAATAAATTATGTCTAATAAAATTGCTGCATTTAGAAACAAGTGATCAGTTTTTTTCTTCAAAACTGGGTTCGCGATTTTTTTTAATTTAACTATTTCTATAGGTATAAAAATAAATTGATGTGCAGACAATTATATGCAGTATAATTATCTGTTATTTTTTTGTAAAGATTGCTTTAATACATTTTCTTCAATATGCCTATGCATAACAATATCACACAATCATTCTTTTTGATAGCAAATACAATATATTTTGGTCAGAAGTATCTCAAACTTACTAGTTTACAAAGACATGGAACACTGTTCAGTTTTGAGACTGTCCCATTTGGAGCTTCTCTGCACTTGCCATTGATGATTTGTCCTATCCAGAGATGTATTCTATTCACTGAAACAAAAAAATACCGTTTATTTCATATTTTGATACTTAATAATGTTTCCAGTTATAAATGCATATTTAAACTACTGTCCAGCATGTAACCTACATGTAGTACAAAGTGTGTGGATGCAGGGGCGTAGAAAGTCTCTGGTGGGTGGGGTAACTGAAAAAGCTCTGGGCAGTAAACGGATATCTTCGCTTGTCATGTTTATCGATAAACACTTCAGAAATTATATAAATATAATCTAAATATTAACATCCTTTTTTCGTTGAAACATGAAGCTCGCAAATATTCCGAGTTTCTCAATAAAAATACACCCAGTCGAATCGCCAAATAAAAGAACTTTAGAAATGCCATGCCCATTCAACTCAATCGTCCCTAAAAACGTTCTGTTGGGTAATATATCTATAACAAATTGCCAAAAATAAGTGACACTGGTAAAATAAAATAATATCCGATGCTTGCTTCTTACCTGTAACTGTTCAGAAAATCGGCAATGTATGTATAAGCCACCATGCAACGTGCGACAACACAACATTACACAGCGGGTTGAAACTGTGTCCTTGTTATGACGTCACGCAATTTGTCAGGGGAGATAAATCGATAAGTGGCCTACTTATTGGAAAGGCGTATAGGCATGCTTTATTTCGGCTTCATACTTCATTACAGAAAGAAAGCGGAGTATTAGACATTTTAAAATAGATAAGTAAGGGTTTTCCCGTTTCGGGAAAAGGCACATGGTTCAAAATCCATCACGTTCGAGGTAAGAAAACTTGCTTCAAAGTATTGACTAACGAGTTTTCCCTCCAAATCCAGCGATTTCGCTCATTCTGGTAGTATAATATGATTCTTTAATGTATTAACAATTGATATATGATATCTTTTAATTTTAAGTTTACCGGAATGCTTAAGAAAATGCATTCTAATGATGCCCACTGTCAATTCAAGAACGATAATCCAAGATGGCGTCGCCCGTCCTATAAGCTGTTTTCACAATTGCAATTTGTACAATTCGGTGAAATAACTGTTTCTTACAAGAGTCACGATCACACAGTAATAGTTTTTATGATGTATTAATCGATATGTAACAGTTTATTTACCCTACGAATTACACATTACTTTAATTACAAGTTGTTGTTAGTTAACAGATTTGCATGTTGTTTGAGTGGGTGGGGTATTACCTTATTGACATTCACTTTGAAACTTATGAAAGTAAGTTCATTTTCACTGATGCATTAAATACTTTTCATGTTTTTCCCGTCTTTTTTTCTATTCTAGTTTTGATTTCTCTCTTATAATAAAGAAGTTCATTTTATTTCAATTTTTTACTTTCAGAATAGACTCTTCCTATAAAGTGTTTCCCATACTAATCAGATTAATGTATCAGCAATCACAAGACCTGTTTGATGACAGTAACGTAGTGGATAGTGATGCAGTAAGTGAACTTCATTTACAAAAATGTTTTCGTAAAACTATTTCCGAAAGTATCAGGTAAACTATATTTATCATAAATTCAATGTTTAAAACTATAAAATGATAAATTTTCAATTGTTCAAACTCGTCACTTTGAATAATTTATCGTGTTTTAGTGAGTGATATAGTTTCATATAAAATTACTTCAGTTTAATGGAAACGACAGCAGTCTGTGTGTTTGGTTCTTTCTGCTGATACTGCTTACAGTCAGTTTTGCTTATCAAGGCAGCTTCATTTAAGAGGAAGGGTTTACAGACTTTATGTGTCACTAATTAACACAAACGATCTTTAACGTGACAGGGTATAACTCGCCCCGCACACAGGACCGACGGCTTCACATCCTCTTTGAAGGACGGCATACTTCCAGAGTACCTTGCTCGAGTAATCTACTGTGGCATTGCGCTTGAAAACCCTGGGACATGACCCCACCGACAATTGAACTTATGCGACGAGAGTCGAGACTTAATATACTAACCACTCGGCTACTGCAGGTCCACGTTTCATTTGCTTTCTTTTTCAATTCTGTTAAAAGCGTACCATATATCTTTATTGTTTTGTTTAATTTACAGGGGACACAGCCACCAAGCCCAGGGCTACAGACTGATAGGGTGTTACACTTAGAGAGCCACTTTCAGGACAGCCAGGTGGAAATATTTAGCTCGGATATTGAGGAAGGCAGTTCTGCGGTAGGTTCATTCTTATTTTAATATTTAACCCCAGAAATGTAGGCAAGTGTTTTTTAGGCGGATTGCGTAGCGAATCCAGGCTTATAGTTGCTTGATTTCTGTCTGTGTGAACACTTTTTGATTTTTACTTTTTTTTTTTTTGCTTTTCGTTTTCCCTCATTTTTCAAAAAACAATTGTCGGATACGTTTGAAACTTGGCTTACATGTTCAGTATCATTACACCACATGTTGAATATGAGGCTCTTCAATTGTTGAAACATATAAAACAGTGTATTAAATCATTTTAGAATTATTTTATTATTACAATTTTGTTTTTCTGGGTTTTTCAAGAACCTCACTGGCGTGGCGCAGTCGGTAGTGCGGCGGATTTGTTAGCGGAGGCCCCGGGTTCAATCCTCCGTGGTGCCACTGAGTTTCTATCATGTGATGATAACACTTTCTGGTATTATGACAACGCGTCATGCTATTGTGACAACACGTCATGCTTTTATGATGCGAGTGTTCTCGGAACTGAAGGAGCCTTTTAGTTGTAATGAGAAACAGATTCAGACTGTTTGTATCACTTATTCAGTAATGAGTTTTTCGAAACCAAGAATCACAAAATTCTAAAAACAAAAATGTTTTAATAGACTGTTATAAATGTTAATCAGTCATAGGATAACAGTTATTGGAAAGTGTAGCAATATTTGTGTATTTGTTTAAGTTGGTTTCTTTATTGACTTTTCAGAACACACAACCAAAAAGTCCAGGGCTGGAGATTGAAAGCCACTTTGAGGACAGCCAAGTGGAAACATTCAGTTCAGACATCGAGGAAGACAGTTCAACGGTATATAAATCCATGCTAAATTGTTTCACTTTCATATTCAGTGTGCATATGCACTCAGGTAGGCCCCATGAAATGTTCAATTTAATTATTGTTCATGAAATTGTTTTGTCGTGAAACCTTGATGACTTGACTAGTTTTTTTGGTATAAATCATTAATATTAATGCTTCATTTCAAGGCTATAACATACTTTTCTTTTCTGATTTAATGCCATTTTCATTTAATAATATGCACACTGGCAATACGAACTGCATGCCAATTAATATTTATGATAACAGATAAAACCTGAAAACCGAGTAGTCTCAATTTCAAAAAAAATAAATTCATAAATAACAATACCAAGAAATATGAAAAGATCGGACAGGGAAAGTAGCATTCAAGGAGGACAGTCAACTACAAAACACAGAAACAAACATGGAAACAGACAAACAAGAAGGCAAAAGTAATAATAAAAGTAAACGACATCACAAACACAAAAGGGTTGACAATAGGGCTACCGCCTTGTAACGGTCAGTGGCAAAGTAGGCCACTGGGGGTTTAAACCAGGTTCTATGGTGCACCAAACCTCACACTTACCCTATTGTCATCCCTATAAAACGAGTGTAAATAAAGGAATCCCCGCCATGAACTATTATCTAACCAACAAGGTAGCATTAATAGGCAATATAAGTAAAACACAAAGATGCTCGTGTAAATATAAATACTAAAAAACAATAGCCTAGAAAGCCACAAAGAAGGTACAGGACTGTAGACAAACATCAAACGTCACCGTCCTTTTGGACTTTAGGTAGACGTCATCATAGGGTCCACAGCATGTCCGCTCATCGCACAAGCAAACAGAAAAGCATAGTGGCGAACTCTAAATGGGTCCAACACCAAGCATGCAGTGCGTTGCAAAATAATTGGGTCATAACCTCTTTGATAAATCTTTTTACAAGTTTTACAAAGATAGTATGAAAGTGATCATGACCAAGAATCTTACGAAGTTTGTAAATCACATCACCATGGAAGTCAGGTTGTGATAGTCCTTGTCGCAGAAGAGTTCTTAAATTACTATAATTATATTTGGAAAGAAGATCAGGGTTACGATAATACAATTTAGCAAAGGTTTTACGAAGTTTATGGTAACGGTAGCCCTGATGTAGTAACTTTTTAGTTATACAAATATTACGAATATTAAAGTTTGAAGTTTATTGAGACATTGTTGTAGCTGTCTGTTGTAGTTGTCTGTTGTAGTTGTCTTTCAGTACTTTAGTGTTCGTGTTTTTTTGCATGAAAACATAAAACAAAGTCGTCACATATAGAGAAGAATCCACACCATGATTAACGCATTTAACTGCACTTTACTTTTTTATTTTAATCAAAGTACTGCGTACTGAATGGCGAAAACATTAGTAAGCAAATTGTTTTTAGATGTTCCTATAGTTAAAACCGAAAGTACCATGCAGGTCATTTAATGCAGGTGAACATTTCATATGAAAGTGAAACAGTGTGATAGTTTCTGTATTTGGATTGGCACCAAATTACTCTTCCAAATCGCCTTTAGTGCCTTTAATAACCAAAATGTAGGCAAGAGTTCTGTGTTAAGCTCTATTGGGAGTTCACGCAAGCACAGATTTAAAAATGTGACACTGAGTTGTCCGTTATCCGTCCATTAACATTTGAATTGTTTACGCGTTTTGGTCTTAATTTTTCACTTTGTTTTTACCAAACTTTCTGTGTGTCTTTAAATAAAAGTGTTCAATAAAAGCTCAGACAAGTTTAAAGCATATCAGATTAGTAACACCACAGTTATGGCCCTTGATTTATTGAAAAAAGCCATATTCGACTTTGTTTACACTATAACGTCTTCACTTTCGAAGAAAAATGCGATACATAGGGATCACTTTGTCGTCAGTCAGTCCGTCCGTCCGTCCGTCCGTCCATCACGAAATGTTAACGTTGGCTATAACTTTCTCATTTCTTGATATTTCTTCATCAAACTTTCAACATATTCTCATCATGACAACATCGACATGACCATACTAAAATATAAAGGTCACGTTCACAGTGAAGGTCAGAATATCACTGAAGGGCATTATATGGGTTAAATACTCATGTTTTTCTTCAGGAAAACTTATTCAGGCCAGTTTGTCAAGGTAATTTATCTGAGTCTATAAGACCTTGTTATACTGACAAAGCACTGACAGGCGACACAGTGTTCCGCGGAACACCCATCAAGTTCATCTGCTGTTTACCGAACTAAGCTATATGGATATGAAGACAAACTGAAACAAGTTTGAAAACCAGTCATATGCGACCTGTAAAGTCAATGTTATGGCCCTTGATTTTCTTAAATATGATTCAGTTTACCTCGTAAACACGACTAAGCCTTCATTTGTTTTTGGATTGTTAGTAATTTTTACCAGATTTGTAATATCAATGTAAGGTTGGACATGTTCGAAAACAGCTATACAGGCTCTCTTAGGTCTCTTGTTTTAAGTTGCTTTCTGTTTTGAATTTGCAGAATACACTACCACAAAGTGCAAGGCTGCAGTTTGGAACTGATTTACAGTTTGAGAATACCCTGGTAGAAAGATGCAGCTCAGAGGAAGAAGAGATTGAGAGCAGACAGTGTATGGAACAGAAGCGGGCAGCGGTATGTTTAGTCAAATGTTAATCGACAACATGTGAGCAAGTAACAGTTCTGTTAAGTTATTGCCTTCCTTATTGTCAGGTAACCCTTACAGCGCCAGAAACAGAATAAAGTAAATGATATATGCGGCAGTGTAAATCAGATCATCAATAATTTTGGCAAAGCAACCCTTTGTACCGTAAATAGATTATTACAAATTCAAAGAATTCAGTCAACAAATTAGAATCACATTGAATAAAAACTATTGACGAAAACTAAATAATTGGTGTTGTTTTCATTGTATTCCTTAATCTAAAGGTGAAACAGCACGTGTATATCAATATGTTGAAACCCCATAAATTACTTCCAATATGCCATTATATAAACCTTAAATCAGTCTCCTTTTCCAATAGCCTTATTATCAAAGTACAGTAGCTCTACCGGCTGAAGCCGACCGTGACAACTGGCGCCGAACGTGACACAACTGTTGTGATAATTATACTAGTTGAAATAAATAGTGTTTGTGGACGCATTTGCTAATATTGCAAATTGAATGTGAATAGTTGTTGTCTTGTTGCCTGATATCTGTTAAGTTGTAGAAATAACCGAAAAAAAAGGGATTTCTAAAACGTAACTGCAACTGAAGTTGGATGTGTTTTTGTGGTTAAAAACAGGTGATAGAACACATTGAAAGAAATAAGCTGACAATGGCCGAGTATTTAGCAGAGAGAGAGTTAAAAATTCGAAGGAGAGAAAATGAAAAGGAAGACGAGGAGAGAAGAATAGAAAAGGAAATAATTGAAAAAGAAATGAACTTACTAAAGAGACAAAAGGAGCAGTTAAGAATAGAAATACAACGAAAAAGACAAGTTGTTACAGACAGCAAGGGTGCTAATCTCGATGGAAGTTATATTGGACTACAGCAAGAGAAACATAGCGAGGATGAACCTCATGATTCGCTGGATAAATTTGACTTCATGAGGAGACTGGATCAAATAGAATTTAGTAGAGATTTAATCTCACAACACTCGACAGATATAGATGACGATACAGCGGAGTCAGAACATGAAATATATCATCACGATGTTAGTGTTGAAGTGGAGAAATTAAATGAAATATTGAGAAAACTTGCTGAAGAAGAGAATGAGACAAGATATGAGAAAGATAGACAAACAGATTCTAGTGTGAGAAATGATGATGTGAAAGTAGACAAAGTGAAATATGAAGAAAGAAATACGGATGGACACTTGAATGTTAGTGCGACTAAAAGAACAGATGAAACTGCTTCTAAAGTTTCAAGACACGGGCAAAGTTCCGATGAAAGTCCGTTTAGAAGTCAAGTTAGTAAAACTACACACATTCACACATTTGAAAGGGAATTGAATAGATCTTCACAAATGAAAGAAGGTGATGTGAATGATGACATTGGCGATTTGAATGATGATGAAGATGATAAGGAGAGTAAATATGATGAGAAACAGCGGAAGAAATATGAAATAGAAAGGAAAACAAAGGAACAGGGGATTAGAAGAGCAAAATAATTGGAGATGATATTGAAAGAAAATGAACAGGAGAACACTTTAGTACTTGAACGGAAAAAAATGAGAGAAGAGCTAGAAATATATAAGGGAGAATTTCAAGAGGAAAATATAAAGAAAGAATTAGAGATGGAGTATAAACAGAAAGTGCTAGAGAAAAGACTACGGACGGAATTAGAAGAAAAATTGCGGCAAGAAATGGAGCAAATAGACGAGAAAGGATGGCTATGATGACATGAGAGTTAATGACTTAGTAAAAAGGTATAAACATGATACTTAAGGATATAGGAGTAAAGGCAATGATATAAATACAAAGCTACATGACGAAGTTAGTCATGCAAAGGAAGAGGACAGAACAAAACAACGAATGATAGAAATGAACAAAGACGTGAGTATGATAACAAGAGTATTTAGACTGAAAGAAAGGAATGTTTGGAAAAGAAAAGGGAACACTTGACAGCATAAATAATAAGAGAAAGATGGTTGCAAGAAGAAAAAGATAGACATCGGATATATGAGAAGTAAAGGTTTGGGTATACTGAAATTGCAATCAGAGTCATTAGCCTTTCAGAGATGGTATTTACAGTGGTAGCCTTGGTTGTGGAGGATACTGAATTTCATCAAACAGTTCCATTAGTCATTGAAACGAATATAATTAGAGAGCTGAAAGAAATGGTTTCGACAGAAAGTAGTAACACTCCAGAGGCATGGAATACAGCTTTTCGAGCAATGTGTAACTCGTCAGTTGGAGTTGTCAAAACGACGAAACCAGTTGTGATACACCCAATGGAAACAAAAACAGTTACAGGATTCGTTAGAAAACAAACGAACAAACAGTCAACTGTAACAGAACCACTAGACAATATTATCGAAAACAGAGTAACAGTTTGTCCACTAGTAGTTTCCCTTGAAACTCCTGGAAAGAATGCAATAATTCCTGTTAGATTGTGCAATTTAACAGTCAGAACAATAACCATTCCTTCTAAGCATAACCTCTGCCAATTAAATGAAGTTAATGTTCTCCGTGAAGCACCAGTATTTGATAAATCAGCAACAGCGCAATCAACATCAGCAATCAAGTCTTGAAAAAGAAGATTGATTGATTGAATTGGATTTTATAGTCGCAACAACAGCTAAGGTCATATGGCGACTTTCCAGCTTCCATTGATGGAGGAAGACCCCAGATGCCCCTCCGGGCAATTTTCGTGCACGGACGGGCACCTGGGTAGAACCACCGACGTTCCGCAAGCCAGCTGGATAGCTTCCTCACATAAAGATTCCTAGTGAAAAAGAAGAGAGATCAAATAAAGACGAAGCTAAAGTCAATGACAAACCTATAAACACCGAAAAAGAACATGTGCCCGAAATAGAAACAAAGACTAATTATGGAGTAGACCTCGAAGACAGCCATCTAACAGAGCAACAAAAACTAAAGGTGTACCAATTATTTGACAAATGGCAATCATTTTTTCCAAAATCATCAACTGACTCCAAATACTTTTCAAAACTTGAGCTCAAGTCAGGTTATTGCAGGTCGAGCTACGAGAAGCGGACAAAGAAAAAACTGCTTTCCAAGTTGGAAATGGCCTTGGATTCTTCGAATGTTACCGCATGCCTTTTGGACTCTGCAACGCCCAGTTTCAGCGCTTGATGGAACGTTGCATGGGCGACATGAATCTCGGAGACTGTCTCATATATCTGGATGATATAATAATTTCAGCGCAGAAGTAGACACTCATATAGAAAGGCTCGACGCAGTTTTTCAGAGACTTTCAGATTAAAATCCGAAAATCAAACCCTCGAAGTGCGAGTTCTTTAAGACCAAAACAACATATCTAGGACATGTCGTCTCTGCCGAATGTATCCAAGCAGATTCTCAGAAAATTGAGGCAGTAAGAACATAGCCCATACCTATGACAGTCAAGGAAGTCCGCAAGTTTTTAGGTTTTGCGGGATACTACCGCCGGTTTATAAAGGATTTTGCGTCGACTGCTCGTATGTTAAATAACCTTCTTATTGGCCATCTTTCGAAAAAACAGAAACAGAAGCAAAAGAAGCCTGTCAAGAAATCTCCATTCAAATGGGAAACAGAACAACAACAATCTTTCGAGGAAATTAAAAGCATACCAGTCCACCAGTCCTCGCTTATGCCGACTATAACTTACCTTTCAAAGTCCATACAGATGCCTCCTCAAAAGGTCTGGGTGTGGTACTTTATCAACGACAGGACAGCAAAGACCGAGTCATCGCTTACGCCAGTAGAAGCCTGAAACCCGCTGAGAGGAATTATCCCGCTCACAAGCTCGAGTTTCTCGCCCTAACGTGGGCCGTGACAGAAATGTTTCACGACTACTTATATGGTACGAAATTCGAGGTTGTGACGGATAATAACCCTCTCACATATGTTAATACCACTGCTAAGTTAGACGCTACTGGCCAAAGATGGTTGGCTTCCCTTGCCAATTATGACTATCAGATAAGATATAGGAGTGGTCTTCAGAACGTAGATGCAGATGGTCTCTCTCGAAGGCAACACCAAGATGAAATGCATAATGAAGTTGTTAAGGCACTCAGTATGGCAGCAATAGCCGACATAGGATCATTTGCAGATACACTGAGAACACCGGACACACCACCTGCTGAGAAAGAACCACACATTCCACCAGAAATACTTTATTCCAGCAGTCTCTCTTCGAAAGACTGGGCAAAGGCACAGCGTCAGGACACAGTCATATCTCGAGTAGTAGAACATGTCAGAGACGGTCTGAAACCGGCTAAGCCAACTGATCGTTCATTGTCTGATATTCTTACTTACCTGCGGGATTGGAACAAACTTATTCTGTTTCAAGATGTCTCCTACAGACAAGCTTTAGTCCATGGAGAAGAGAACCGACAGCTGGTCCTTCCAAGAAATTTAAGAGAAGACGTATTCAGGGCACTCCATGACGACAGTGCCCACATTTTCAGCAACCGACTCCGATTCACTTGAATGTTGTTCAGTGTCGAAGAAAGTTTAAAGTAAATAGCAAGCACGTACTGGTAAGCACGCAGACGTTATTGATTGGTCCAATCATTACAAACACAAACTGCCTTCTATATTATAATAATTTAGTAGATGGTGAGAACAACAACACAGGTACACAGACCATAGTGTTTGGGACAGCTTTGGTGTTCAGCTCGAACCTGTATACTAACTTTTGAACATGTCCGACTATTGTGAAGGATTGGGTATTTGTTTAAATGATGTATTTTCAAGTAACCCGAAGCATGTAAAACTATTGAACAATGGCTCTGTGTTAGAAATCTTTCCTTTGGTAAAACAAAATATATTGATGTTGCTATCATAGTAAACATTCTTTATAAAATATCTGGTAATGGTGATAAGAATATAAGTTTATGTATTAGTAAGATTTATAGTGTTCAAACACAAGACAAGAAATTGAGAGGACTGGCCAGAGAACAGCACAGGATATTACCATTTACAATTTCTACAGCGACTATTTCTTCGGCATCTCATGCTCCTACAGTAACTTGTGATATTAATATAGCGCAGCCTAATGCAGAGGGAAAATTAGACAAACTGAAAGAACAGTTGACAGAAAGAAGAAAGACCTTGACATCAACACAGGAACGTAATAAACAGTTAAAAAAGAAGTTACAAAGAAAAGAAGAAAAACTAAGAAAATTATCAATAAGCACTGAAAAGCAAAGAAAGTTGGATTCAGAAAATGCACAAGTCAAAGCCAAAAGAATTCTGCACAAATCACAAACATTACTTCAGAGAAAAGTAACAGATATAAATAAAGTGAAAGCAAAATTACGGCGTTCACCATTATGTGTAAAAATGTTAAAGAAACAAGTAGTCCAAAAAATGGAAACTATTGTACAAAGTGATAAAACAATGATGGAAAAAGAAGAAATCATTGTTGGTCTTCAGTTGAGAAATGATTGTTTAATTAATGGTAATAGGAAATTAGAATAGAAAATGAAAGGCTGAAGAATGAAAATAATGAGTTATCAATTAGCCTAGACTACTTTCAGGATATTATCCAAGACCAAGATGTAATTAACGTGTACGATGCAGACATAAATACATTCTCTAATGACATTGTGGAATGTGCTAGCAATCTGACTGACTTAAAAGTAGCCACCAAAAATGTTGCACCGGTCATCAAAGAAGTTGCTCATCTGTGTGGAAAGAAGTTCAACAACCTACCTTCACGAACAACTGTAGATAACTTTGTGGACAGAAAAAATTGCTTTTGCACGGAAACAGGTCCATGAAGTAGCAGGTCCATCTACTATCACTACTCTCTACACAGATGAAACTCGCAAGCATTGTCATACCTTTCAGACATATATCATCAGTGACGAACACAATTCATACACGCTTGGACTAAGAGAAATGTCCAACAAAAGTGCTTCTGCTACATTAGATACATTCCAGGAAATTGTGCATGACATTTCAGAACATTGTGAGAAAATGAGTGAAAATAATGACCATGGAATAGGATACAAGTTGTTATGCAACATCAAAAATACAATGTCCGACCGAGCGAGTACTGCGAAAAAATTCAACACTTTTCTTCAGGAATACAGGGACAACATTTTGCCAAGAGTTTTTGAAAATGTTCATGAAATCTCAGAAGAAGAACAACAACTATGTGGTCAGATGTACAACTTTTTTTGTGGATTACACCTGCTGGTTGGCATGGCCGATGTTTGTGAGGCATCACTGAAAAAGTTTGAGTTAGCGTACAATGACGCAGATGACATAGGATCATCGGACAGTCTAGAGCTGAAAAAGTACTACAAAGCTGAAAACGGCAGGCTATGGCTACTTAGAACCATCAGTAAGTCCTTCGCAATGGGAGAAGATGAAAAAATTGGAGTTTTCCTCCCTTGGAAGACATTTTTAAAACACAAAGGGATAAAGAACAATATCATCAGATTTAAACACAACCGATTTATCATGATTTTTATGATAGCAGGTGCAGTCTATTACCATAGTACAGACATACTATATTTTCTGGAAACCGTTCACGGAACAACCAATAACCTGCTGAAAGCTGTGTCATTAGATTCAAAGGAATTGTTATATTTAGCTGGTGCAAGGGTTCTAGGACTTTTATCTAAGTTTGTAACAAGTCCTCTCTGGAGGCTTATTGAAGCCCCAGCACATATTAGATATCAATAAACATTTCAAAGCACTGATCGACTTCCTGGAAAGTGTGGCAAAAAATCTAGATGTAGCATTGCAGTTCATAAAAGGTGAATCAAGTCCATTTGATACAGCTGTAGATGAGAAAGATATTGTTCTTGCCAAGCTGATGGAAGCAAATGACAAGGTGGATTAAATTGCCCTACCTATGATGCAGATCTTATCAGCAGCAATACGAGAATTGCTTGTACATATGGTACCAGAGCATTTACCGGAAGGGAAACTCTGGGAGCCATCTGAAGCTGTGAAAGAGCAAACAAAATCAGCTCGAAAACATAATAAAATGCCTGAATTTGTCTTTGGTCAGCTGGACCATCTTATTTCATATCGGCCAAATGCATCTCTTTTGGCAAATGAATCATATATAATGTATGCTTTTAACAAGACTTCTAAATGGCTTAGGGATCTACCAGACGTTGAGAAGAACAAATACATGAAGGAGTGAAAAAAAGAGGGGAGAAAAATAAGAAAAACTTTCAAAATTAGAGTAAAAGATATAGAACAAAAATTCTAACAACAACAGACACAGAGGTTCATTGAATTGGAACAAAAAGAAAAGGCTAGACAAAGAGCATGCAAGAAATTTACTAATGATGTGTGTTTTTATGGACTGCGGCAAAGCATACAGCAGGTAGACGAGGCAATGGAACAGATGAATGGGACAGCTAAAGAAGTGCAGGTAGCAACAAAGGCACAGTTGCTGTTCCGAAAGAATGTTTTAAAGCAAACAAGTAAGAACAAGAAAGCTTACAACTTCTCAGAAAAGCAGCCCAATGGTAAATATAAGAAATTGACTATAAATGAGATGAAGTTAAACCTACATGAACTAGTGAAAAGTGCGTCTGATGTAGATGCTGCTGAAATCAGAAGTGGAAGAATCCCTCTATTAGTTGGAAGAAACGTAGACCACACATTTAGTGATGCCACTTACAGAGGGCATGTTGTCATAATTGTTCCTGGTTTTCCAGAATGGTTTAATATTAAATACCAAAATGATGATGCCATTTACGCATATAATTTGAAAAATGACTATACAGCCGGAAATTTGAAGATTGTTATCGAATGTTCGGAAAAGTGAATGTATAGACAGATTTGTTTCTAAGAATGGAAATATTGTGACAAAGTATGTCATGTAAATACATCTCAAAAGGAATGTGTGCAGCATTAATATACAACATTGTGCTGTGATATAAGTTAAATGTAACATGTTTATATTCTGAGTGTCGTAGTCAAGATGGCACGCAAAGACACAAAAGCTTAAAGTGTCCAGTAAGTCACATAACAGAAATAATCCTACAACCTGATAACCCTGTTCACAGGGCGTTACATTCCATGTTGAAAGCCATAACATATATACTGTTTTATACAAGCGTGGTAACAGGCCATTAAATTCCCTTTTGAAATCCGTAACCATTACACTGTTATATACAAGCTAATAACCGTGATGACAGGCCATTAAATCCCTTTTGAAAGCCGTAACCATTACACTGTTTTAAGGAAGGTGATAACCCTGTTGACAGGTCAATAAATTCCCCATTGAACGCCGTAATCTATACGGTGTTTTCTCTACCTGTGTTGTTTGAGTGAAGTACTTATTTTTGTCTAAGAGGAGTCTTTCAAATTTCATGAACTTAAACAATTGCCATAGACCTACTCCTTCATTGTGCACTTAAAATAGGATGGAAATTGACTCAGATGAACAAACTTGTAGATAAAACATTGCTTATAATATACTAAGAGCATGACATGATAACGGAAATTGGTGTATTTGCATGTTTATTTTGGTTGTCTGTACTCAGTATTTTCACTAATTCCATACTTTGATTGCTTTTTATTAATATGTGCTTGTTTTTTGCTTTTCGTTTCCTTTACCTTTTTATGTACATGCTTGTTTTGTCTGTTTGTTTTATTCACTTCATACTTTCTGCATATAGCTGCTATTAGTTAACATAGATTCATTGCTTTAAAGTTGAACCTCAGGCATCCTAGTAATATAATTGAACTATAACTTTCCATTTCTGTCAAGCCAGTTAATTAGTTCACATTAAATATACTCAGTTAATTAGTTTACATTAAATATAATTAAAATTAATCATCAGAAGCATAATGATGAATCTTAATACAAATCTACTCCTTTTTTTCAGTTGGACTTGCTGGTATTCAGTGCCTTGTAGTAGTATTTGTACAGACCGTTACAGAATTTGTCTAGCTTAGGTTTAGGTGAGTTTGAGATTATAATTTGTACGGAATGATGTTTTTTATGCATTAATATGGGTTACTTTTGAACAATAGTTGTTTTTAATAAGTGTTAAAGAATTCAAGTGTTTTAAATGCGTTATGACTGTGTTTTCTTATTTAATAGTTTGAATTGCCATCAACTTTATACGTGCTTATAGGCATTTCCTTTAAAGAAACTAACCCGCCAAATAACGGCAAAATGGCACTACAAAACTGTCTATTAAAACTCTATCCAGGGGTTCAGCACATATAATAATGTATATGTGCCTATAATTATTATATGTGTCTATAAAAAGTAAAGGTTTATTAACAGGTTCTAAACATACACGTGACTAAAAATGTGTAACACGAATTATGACTTGGTAACTCTTAATTCGACGCTCTAGTTTCGGGGTTTTGCCCAGCTAGTTAAAATCATTTATATTGTGTCTAAAGAGTTTGCATTCTCAAAATATGTAAGTTATATATACACCTCACCATCAGTACTTTTAGAAACGGTGTACATAACATGTAAAATGTGGCTGTTGTTGGCGGGATAGCTACTTTAAATAATGATAACTCTTTAGAGCAAAGACATATTTTCATTTGGTTTTCTGTTTTGCGACCAGGATAAAAAGTGCAATAGTAAAACACTTCCTTTCAACTATTAGTTAATCAATAAAAATAATTTGGCATTGCTACTGAGTAACACAGAAAACTCGTAAAATATCTCAATATCTCAGAGTTATTATTTAAGAATTAAACCATAGCTATGACTATTGTTATAATTGTGGATTATTTTTCACGAATCAACGGTTGATTTTTTTTTTCGCGATTTACACGGTCTGTGTTGGAAGAAGAATTTATATTCTTCTTCTAACACAGACTGTCTAAATGGCCAACACATGAATCAACCGTTGGTCCGTGAAAAATAAAAAGAGTGACGTCATACCCATGGTTTAACCAGTGGCGGATTCAGATTAAGATAACAACCCATCTTGTCAAATTTTTATTTAGATCCAATGTTCAGTAAGCAATCCAAAAATCCAAGCTATTGCAAAAAAAAAAAGTTAATAAACTCCGATATATCCGCAAGTCTAGTAAAGTATCACACATCAATTACCATCCTTTTCACGTCCCGTTGTACTGTTATCCTTTTTTTGACACAGTTTGGTACATTTATAAGTAAAGTATATAATTATAATAGTTTATAATTAAAGTAACATACGTATAGTATCACTGTTTTCACATGAAAATCTCTGACCCCAATAATCCAGCAAAGTGTCGTGTACGAGTAGTTGCCCCACGTCCTCGGGAAAAGGAAATTCGGATTCCATAAAAGTAAGAACTTGGGAGTGTCTTGATCTTGTCCAATCCCGCCATAGCGTTTTTGTCAAATTGTTTTTAGATTTATCGCCTTTATGACGGGTATCTGGAACCTACCAGTTCCTGAAAAATATATAAATTAAACAATTTCGTAAATATTTACACGCAAATTTACCGTCAAACGTTGAGCTACATCCTGAAAATAATTAAAGAATAAAACGTATAAAAAGATGTTGTTGAAATTTAACTTAATAGTAAATACTTACAGACATTAAATACGAAACTGAGTCAATACAATGGGACGAATTGCATAGGGAACAGTTTCGACGGGGTATTATTGGTAAATTTCCATCTTTTAATGCATTGTTCGATAATTTTAATTCAGATAGCACGAATAGTGTAGATAATCTTGTATCGCAATTTACGTGTACAATGCGTGAATTCGCTGACCCACTTTTTATGAAGAACATCAAACTCACTTCGTCGGGATTTCAAATTAAAAATAGTGACACGAAAAAATGGTTCGATGATGAATGCTACCAGTCTAAACAACTTTATAAAAAATCATTGAATGAGTTTAACAGATTAAAGTCAAATGAAAATAGAACATCGCTTGCTAATCTAAAACAAGTTTATAAGAGATTAATTAAAAAATGACGCGTGTTTAAATTTAAGCAGGCGAAAGAGTTTGAAAATATGCGACGTTCAAAGCCTAGAGAATGTTGGAGACGTTTTTCGAAACGAAAAGTCATAAATGCCAGTATATCTGTGGATGATTTTGAGAACTTTTTTTCAAATTTATTTAAAGATATAAAAACATCTATTTCAGAAGAATCAGAGACCTTTAATGCTAATCATGAGTTCAATGAGTATGACCTAATTTTCGAAGAGTTAGATAAAAGGATCAGCGTAGCCGAGGTAGAGTCGGCAATAAAAGCGTTAAATAAAAATAAGGCTGTTTCGGGCGATTTTATGCTTAATGAATATTTCATTGCTAGTTGTAATATACACTCAAGAGATATGAAAACGCAACACGGGAATTTCCGCTATATATTGTATATACTGCACACTTAAATGCACATAATATTCCAAAGAAATCCCAAGATGTTTTGTAAAAACAAAGTTGCAGTTAATTAGAGAAAGGACACAACTGTGATGCTGTAGACGTTTTAATCACACTACACCATGTAACAAGAACTTCATAAATGTTGAAGTTGCTCTTTAAAAAACCGAGCTAGCGCAGTACTGTATTTAACGTAAATAGTTTGCAAAATGTTGCATCCTAAGTTTGCTCACATGATTGAGCCAAACGCGTAATCTGTGAATAATGAAACATTAAAGGAATACTATTTGCTGTATTATTTGTTGTTTTAGTATTTTTTTCCAAAAGGAAAGGTCTTACGTAGGCAGGTACCATTCGATTAAAGAATGTAAAAGGTGGTATTATAATGGAAGTTTATTAGTTGTCGTCGATGATTTTAATTATTTAGGTGTGGTTCTATACTGGCTCCTTTTCGTTAAACCAACAATGTCTTTGTGGCAATGAATTAAAAGCAATGAATATACTCTTAGTTAATATACGAAAATATGAATTGAAACCAAAATTATCTCTTCAGCTTTTCGATGCTTTTGTGGCATCAATATTAAATTATGGAAGTGAAATATGGGGGATTACAAAATCAAAAGATATTGAGAGAATACAGTTAACATTTTGTAAAATTATTTTAGGTGTTAAACTTACCACAAGCAATGCTGGTATTTACGGAGAGCTCTCTCGTTACCCCTTATACATTAATAGATATGTAAAAATGATCAAATATTGGTATAAACTATTGTCTAAAAGAACATTGTACTAAAAGCAATATATAAGGATTTGTTATCTACCTGTTATAAGGGCGCGAAGAATTGACTAACTAATATAAGGTTTATCCTAAGCAGTAACGGTTTTAATAATGTCTGGGATAATCCCATGAGTGTTAGTTTTAAACTATTTCCTTTATTATTTAAACAAAGATTAATAGATAATTTCATGCAACAATGGAGATCTGATATGGAAGGCAGTAAGTTTTAACGCTATATAAGGTGGTGAAAGAGGATTTTGATTTTGAAACATATCTAGAAACATTATACTCCAAACAATTAAGAAGTTGTATAACAAAAATAAGATTATCCGCTCATTGTTTAAGAATAGAAACAGGGAGATACTCAAGATGGAAAACAGAGAGAAACGAAAGAGTGTGCGAAATTTGTAACACTAACGATATTGAAGACGAGTTCCATTTTATTTTGATCTGTACTACTTACTCTAACATTAGAAACAAATACATTCCTAAATATTACACAACTAGACCAAGCATGTTTAAATATTACACAACGAGACCAAGCATGTTTAAATTTTTGGAATTGTTGGATTAAAACAAAAATTTATTCTTAGTTTAAGTAAATTCATGTCCGATGCACTTGTATTAAGGCTATCTACATTCATTTTAACAGACTAAAAAAACACTAGATATCTTATTTTAGAACACCCTCGTTTGTCATTGACATACCGTAATATGTGTATGTTTTTGATTGTTTAAATATGTATGAAACAAAACAAAAACGTAGTGATTATTTTGTTGTATTTGCAATGTTACTATCTGTCACGTGTGTGTATATTATAATTATCATATATTTGTAATGATGAAAAACTGTAATAGTTTAAGTCAACAAAAGTATCTATCTATCCATCTATCATATTTCGAGCCTATTGTATTTGTGTGGTGTGTGTGTGGGGGGGGGAGGGGTGGGGGGGAGGGGTGGGGGGGGGCGGGGGGATTATGAGGCCCACCCAATAAAGCATTTGTGACCAGTACGCATAATAACACATTAAAGAATGTTGTATATTTATTGTGCTGTGCTCTGATTTTTGGTCTAAAAACAATTAAGAAAAGTTTTGTATTCAAAAGCTAAATTATAAACATATATTTTTTCCTTTCAGTAAATTACAAAGTGTTGTTAAGCTATTCTTATCCTCAATATAGCAATGCTATACAAATAAAAAAACTAAGAGTGGGCCTCAATTTATATACCTGAGTTCATCAGCCATGAAGCGTGCTGGCTGTAAATATTCAAGCTTCCCATGCATTTTCACTGACCAAGTGCCGGTGGGAAATGTGTCTTTAAAATACATAGTCGAACTGTATTCATTATTTTTCTGCGTTACGTAAAATAGTCGTCCGACTCCACCATGTGGTCAGCGCTCCATATCTTTATGGCATGTGTATCATGATCATGTGCACCATTTGTTGCACGGGACAAACGTGCTGGCGCAAATCTATTAACAACGCAGATCTAATACACACAAACTCGAAAGGAATTTTTAAATGGTCATCACCGTAAAATGAAACACAGAATGTCCATATCAACTTTTTCAATAACATATACTTATGAGGTGGTCGTTCCTTTTTTTAAAGTATGTTATAGTTTAGTCGCATGGTTTAAGTAAGAGAAACCAATCTAAAGTTGCTCGTGGTTTCTCCATTACATATCACATCGTTTACGGTGAATTATCGTGTAATATATTACGGTTTGGAGTTCAATTGTAAATAATAATTTTACGAGCTCGAAATGCGAGTGAATTAGTTGTTTACAATAAAACGACAAGCCGTGATATATTACACGATAATTCAACGTAAACGATGTGCCATTTCTGTTTTAATAACCCCTAAAATGCGAAAATAATGCACACAACTGAAATCTTTTGAACTCACATATACACCGAAACCGAACCGTACCTTTAATCTCCTAACGTGGCAAAACTTACAGAGATATATCGTTTAATATAACGAGATATGTTAACTAGGTTATATAGTGCGGGTGTGTTAGAATATAATATAATGGACCTCTGACCAATACCCCACCAAAATGCATCGAAACTCAAGAGATATGAAAACGCAACACGGGAATTTCCGCTATATATTGTATGTGTAATATGCTGCTGTTAATCGAATGATACATGGCTACGTTAGACCTTTCCTTTTTGAGAAAAAAACTAAAACAACACATAACACAGCTATTAGTATTCCTACAAAGTTTCATTATTGACAGAGTACGCGTTTTGCTCAAGCATGTGAGCAAACTTAGGATGCAACATTTTGCAAACCCTTTACGTAAAATACTTTACTGTACTGAAATGGTTCAATTTTTAAGAGAGGAACTTCAACATTTATGAATTTCTTGACAAAAAAGTGTACTGTGATTAAAACGTCTACATCATCACTGTTGTGTCCTTTCTCTAACTAACTGCTACTTTTTTTTTTTACAAAACATCTTGGGATTGTGCAGTATATACAATATATAGCGGCAATTCCCGTGTTGCGTTTTAATATCTCTTGAGTGTATATTACATCAGCTGCGTTAACCATGTGTATATTAAACTGGTCGCAGACTAAACTGGTTAAAAAGTGTTCATTACAAAATATGTATATTTATATGTTTCATGTTCGGTTTTACTTCTTTGTTTAAGTTTCTAGTTCAAGCATGCCTATGTAAAGCACCAATTGTTGATGCAGGATACCAACGACAAATATATTATATATTAAAGGCTATTGGTCAGCCATCTAAAAAATCCTAAATGGATGGGGTATGGTTAATTGAAGTTTTCATCCAAATGCATATTATAGGCATGAAGATTGTCATTGATATAACTGATGACATTAATGCAACACTATTGATGTGAACATAATATCAGAAACAATATTTATTTGGCAGAAATAGTGCCCTGTATTTTCGAAAAGTTTAGTGCAATTTTACTCTAAGATGTTTTGTTTTTTATGTTAAATAAATTTGTCCATAGAATTGTCCATTTATTTAAAAATGGCACACGAGACACCATTTCTAAATTAAATACGGCATGTTATCACATCATCCACATTTCTTTTCAAAGATGGCTGACCAATAGTCCAAAACGTTCAGTAAGCTAAGGAAGAGGTGTTTTTCTTTGTTGATTTTTTGTTTTTTGTCCGAGTTTATATGTATATTCCTATTTCAAATTGTATTCCAGTATTGTATGCTAGCTATTTGTAAAAAAGAAAGGAAAAAAAGGAAAATGTATATGCTTAGATTGGATATGGGAGTGAACTCGTCTTGGCGTTGCGCTAGTGGCCAAGGAGTGTACTCCCTTATCAGGTGGGACGAGTATTCTCCCTTATATAATAGACTGTATGTGAAGCTAGTGAACCAACACGACGTGTCTATTTAATTATAAACAACTTTATTCCCCCTGTCAAACTGATAAAGATCTAAAACTTAAAATGAAAACCATATACCTTTGGTTGATGAATTTAAACAACATACAGAGATAAACTATTTTCACGCATTAAAACTGTACATAATATGTTATCACCACTTCCCACTGTATTTAATGTTTATATGCTACATTTGTGCTCATGTTGTTGCACTTCTATGTTTGTAACCATGCATGTATGTACCCTAAGATGTAAATAAAGAAGAATCTGTTATGTTCTGTTTTGTTCTGTTCTGCAACTAAGGACTAATTTAGTCCTTAGTTGCAGAACAGAACAAAACAGAACATAACAGATTCTTCTTTATTTACATCTTAGGGTACATAGTCCTTAGTTGCAGAACAGAACAAAACAGAACATAACAGATTCTTCTTTATTTACATCTTAGGGTACATACATGCATGGTTACAAACATAGAAGAGCAACTACAAAAAAAGGGCTCACATCATTAGCTTACAGCCTAATTTAGGCTGTAAGCTAATGATGTGAGCCCTTATTTTGTAGAGGCTATTTTTCTGAAAGCTCACTATGCATGCAGTCTTTTACAACGTTTCTGCCATCAGGCAGGCCAAAAGAGAAATACGTTTGCTTCCGCTAAGAAATACGCGTATGTTTATATGAAATGTGTTTTATAGTTTACAAAATATTAGTATATGAGTTGTATAGAGAAAAGCTCCTGATTTTACAGTGCTTGCTAATTGTGCCATAACAATACTTCAGGTCAAGAGCTAAACATGTGTTTTTTTTGGTTTAGTGGAAACATAATAATATTTTTGTTTCTTTGGCCTAACATTATGACCAAACAACATATAAAAATAACTCCATAAAAGAATATATTGGTATAATTATAACTATACTTTTGGACATGAAGAATGTATTTCATATCAAAATGAATATGTTGTGAATGACTTGAAAAATAAAATAAAAATTAAAAGAAAAGAAAGCTGCAAGTACCATTTGTATGATGTACTATGTTTGACACCCTACTGTGATTGAACCCAATACCCAGACGTAGATACTTTATTACTACGCCATTACTTGTTTGTTTTTCAGTTGAATAGAATTCACTAACTTAAATCAAGATATGAGGGACATATTTATTTTTAAATGAAATGAAATGAACAGGATGCTCAAGACATGATTTAACTTGAGTGCATGCCTGTGCATCTGTATTTAATCTGTATACAACATTGAATACACACAGAAAATGGGAGCCGTTGGAAGTAACAAACACAAATAGTATTGAAAAAAGAAATTACCAAAAGTAGAACCTCTAATCCTCTTTAGCACCGGCTTAAGTGGTATGTTACTTTAAAACCCCAATAATCCCAAAGGACCAGTTAGTAAATACGATTTGCAGTTACAGCTACTGTAAGTATTAAATGTTGCATTTAACGATACTACTAAGGTAGTTAAGCTCGTCCTCTATAATGGTTATTGGCGGTGCGAAAGCACCGTCAGAGGTATAATGGTGGGTATCAATGGCATTCTAGGAATGTGACAAACCTAACAGCACTATGCAACACTACGCTAGAAGAAGTAGTCTCTCATGCATGCCTTTAATTTGATGCCCTAAATAAGAAAAAATATTCAGAATAAAGGCAATTTATTATTTATTTATACCTATTTTATCAAAATTTCACTAAGTCAACTTTTTATCATCTGTTTAAAAGGTTATAACTCGAGCTATAATCGTGCTACAAGCAGACGGTATGTGTATCATAGAAAGTGTATCATGTTACTAAAAATAGAACAATCAGTGCTCGCTGAAGGGCATAGTATATTATATAGAGTGGGGTCTTGGTGTGGAGTCTTGGAGTGGAGTGGAGTGAATAATTGAAGTGACCTTGGAGTCACATTTTGGAGTGACCTTGGAGTCAAATTTGGAGTGAATATTTAGGAGTCAATTCTTTAGTCTAAACTTGAAGTCTTAATTTTTCTTACAATAAATAACTTTTTAGAAACTAATACATTTACATGGGTTACTTCATTTGCACATACAATTATTTTTTTATTAAATAATTCTTTAAAATGCATGTATCTATTCACCCAATTTCAATAACTAATTCCAAAACTGCACATCTAATTTCAACTTGAGCACTGTTACTACATGTTCTAAAAAAATCCATGTTTGTGGAACAGTTAGGCTGAGGGAGCTCTAAGTTCCCATAAACTTTAATGCTTTTTTGTTTTCAGTCTCTGTGGTATGACTGACATATTGGACATATTGGAACCCTGTATACCCCTGACACTGGATGTCAGTGTCCTGACTTAAGATTAGTTGGTCCCTCGGGACTAGTTTATGTCAGGCCAAAGGGTCATAATGCTTCAATACTGGGGTTAATGTTTGGGTATCCAAGTTCATTTATGTTGTTTTTAGATGGTCTGTCCCTCACATTAAGGTAAGCATATGTCTCACGGGACAATGCAGCTGTACTGAGTATGTTAGGAACTGTGCACCTTGTGAGGGTCATTCAAAAATATTAAACTGATAATTATCCAAAATATTCACTCCAAATCTGACTCCAAGGTCAGTCCAAAATGTGACTCCAAGGTCACTCCAATTATTCACTCCACTCCAAGACTCCACACCAAGACGCCACTCTGTATAATATACTATGCCTCGCTGAAGAGCGTGCTCAGGAAAAAATTACGGAAGCTATTTCGGGCCATATGAGTTAGCTAAAATATGTTTAAATATGAAATTGGTAATAAATATCAATCATCTGAAATATCACTATATGTAAAAAACAAACCATGGAAGTTACATTTACAGCACTTCCATTTCCCATTCATTCCAACACTTACAAAAAGCACCGCACATCAGTGCCTGCTGCACTTTGATATATACATTGCGTTCTCTACAAATTGTTTATATATCAATCGAGTCCTCTACAAAACTATAATTATCATTATAATCTTAAAGCCCCAACTGCCATATAAATGATATATGGCCAGAAGATGGCGCTTGGGCAGGTTTCTGTATAAAGTATGCATGTTTCACATCAGAGGTCCCTTTTTCAAAATTTTAATTAACTACTGTAAAATAAATTATGAAACGTTGCACAAATACACATTTAAACATGTTAAATTAATTGGTGTAATTATGTTTTTAAACAATCATTTGCAAAGTAAAGTTTAAACCAACTATAAAACAAATAGAATTTGCCGGGAGGAGACTATGAGGTTATGACCCTTGCTTATACAGAATATAAACATTACCCACGTGGCTGCGTTTATCAACAAGCGTGCTGCAGCAGACTCTGTATTATCATCAAGACCAGACAATGTAAAGCATCACAATTTAAAGCGGGTTGTCAACAGCCCTTCAAAAAGGCACCAAATCTTATTTATATGGTTATAACTGAATAGGAAAAGTTTCAAAGTTCATTTGTGAAATATTACTCTGATTCAATTCAAAATAGAGTCGGCTGCTTCAGCATCTGAAGGACAATCTTTACATCAGCTATTTTAGTTCAACAGACAGGCTTTGTGCATCGGTGATAATTTGATAGGCCCCTCCTACAAATATTTACTACCCCGTCTGTAAATGTTGTTGGTTTAAAGGTTTATCATTTAGATAGTGATATATGAAGCCCCCTTGTCATATCAAGTATTGTTTTCGAGATAAAGTATGTTGACACACAACTTATCAACGTAGTTTGATAAAGCTGTGTCAATGTCTAGCTTCATCTGGTAAACAAGTAAACATGTAATTACGTTTCATCCATCGCCATAAATTGTAATACACATATCATGTAATTGAAAATTATAAATACGAGTGCTATATAATATGTCATATTACAAATGATATAAATGAAGATTTTTTATTAATATACTATGACTCGTTTACTAATGAATTCTACCATATCAAACACGTTTTAACAAATTAAAAGGAGCTGGTATGAGATATATATAAATCATCTAAAGATGGTACATTTATTAACCCTTAACCCTCTAAGCACAACTATAATAGCCTTTGCGTCCATTGTAAACCCAGATCAGCCTGCGAGTAACTCGACCTTCGGGTTTTCTGGTCGTACCCTAGATTGGTGTTCTCTTTGACTGCAACTGATGTGATTATTGTTTGTGGACTTTATTGTTAGAGATTTCCTTTTGATGGGATCTGCTTTTATTTACAATGTCTTGTAAACTTGAGTGCTGAAGACAGGATAACAACGAGGTTGTGGACTCTTAAAATATATTTAAGGTAACCAGTGGGCCATATTGCCTACTGACCGTGCCAAGTCAGGATAACAGCGAGGTTGTGGACTCTTAAAATATATTTAAGGTAACCAGTGGGCCATATTGCCTACTGACCGTGCCAAGTCGGTAACCCTGTCTTCACCACTCTTTGTGTATTGTATTGTCCTTTTCTTGATACAGTTTATTTGCTCTTTATTTATGGTACAGTGCGGATCTGCTGTGCCATTGTGTTTGAGTGCTGTGATTTCTAAAGGACCATTTTTCTCATTTTCGTCTCGATAATCTTACAAAACTACCCTTATTGATTCCCTGTTACCGGTCAGTGTCGCCGTCTTTCATGTCCTTTAACTGTTACTTACTTCACTGTAAACAAACTAAAATGAAGTGTGACAATATTTTCTTCTATTTATTACTAACATAGCTACATGTATACACAATAATTCAATGTAACCGGTATTTTATTACAATGTAAAATTCAAAAGATATTTTAAAAAAAAACTTAAAATATTTTCTAAAATTGCACTTACACCTGTAGAATACATGCACGATATCCACACACATGTCTTCTGGTATATTAGTGCCACATATAAAACGTGTAATGTATTAAGAAACAAATGTGTCCATTTCCATTTGTAATATTGTTAAACACGTTTTACCAAATATAATTGTGTTCCAATACTTTTTTTGAAATAGAGTACAAGATTGATTTATTAAACTAATCTGTATTTTTGTCCAGAGAATTATGTTTGAACAATTGTATTGTTTAATTCACGCAACTTGTGTTTTAAATTTCAACAAAAACGTAGAAACGTTTTCAATATCTGGACAAACTCCAATGCCTGGTAGCCATTCAGAAAACAAAAGATCGATTTGGGCTTCTTTTTACTTTTTGTTGAGGGACGAAACTACGAGAGATCAACCCCTTGGCTTTTTGGCTACTACGCCTATGTAAATGTTCAATCTGATAATTAAAGTTCCCATGAACCTCCACAATCAGGTCCTTAAAGTTCAAGGGCTCCGGTGAATATAGGACTAGATTCGACAGATTACAACGAGGTTATCCAAAGTAGGCTCATAACAAAGGTGTGTTAATGAATAATATGTCGTGAACTAGGTGTGCCAGGATACTATTTAAGTATTGCTGAACGGTGCATTGCTTCATAAACAGGTCACCATTCAACAACTTTGCTACAGTATTGTAGTGCTCTTCATAATGGCAAACGAGTTCTTAGTGTCCAAGTGGAAGCTCTGGCACAAGGCCCTGGATGTAAACCACGACGGCGTACTCTCCGTGGCAGATGTTGACATATCAAGGTATGTGTGCTGGCAGGTTAATGTCTTAATTTTCACTGTATGACGAAACGTTGAAGATTTTGTCGATGGCCTCTGTATATTTAATTTAGTTTAGTGTATATGTTCTGGTAGTAATAATCGCTTCAATGGAAATTCATTATAAATAATAATATAATAAAATATAAAGACCAGTAAAACAAACTGAAATGTATTGCGATATATATATATGCAGCTCGAAATTTAGTGGAACAGATTTTTTTTTTAAGATTATCCATAGATAGTAAATGGAAAGGTAAATAACTTCTTTTACCGCTTTTCATAAAAACCTATTAATAAACATGTAAGACAAGTTAAGTATCAAGATTGAATGCTTAAACATTAGAAAATATTGATTCAAATGTATTATTCCAAATGGTTTGCGAATAATCCTACAGCATAAACATGGAGTTAATAGTGCTTTTTCATTAAACGCCAGTATATATAGGAAATGCTCATTACGTGTCCCCGCCTTAATTCCATTAAGCGATGGGTAAGCTTATATTAGCAGGATTTTATAATGGCTATTTCGACAATAAATACGTTCAAAAATGTGTTTTACTGAAAACATTCAAGTACCTGTTTAAAATTACCTATTAAATGTTTTCATTTTACAATATGCAAACTTTTTAGGCCGAAATTAAGGTTTTATTTCATACCCCAGCCAACCCCGTTTTCGCTTCTTGGAGAAGGGGTTGGATGGGGTATAAAAGTTAATACTCGGACGGACCACGTAATGTGATGCCCGAGACATGCCTAATAATCTAAAAATGTCAATATCAAACAGAGTTTATGGAATAACATCGTAAATAGCAAGAAACGGTATTAAAAAATATCCATTCCGGATTTTGATATTTATTTCGTTTGGTTATTTGCTTGTTTTTCAGGAGGAAGTTCGCAGAGTTGAATCATCTAGAGGATGAAAGAAAAAAAGAAGTTCAAAACAACCTGGAAAAATGGTGGACTGACTTTATCTTCCGAGGGCATATTGGCGAAATGACGGAATCAGAGTTTGTCGCTGCCTGTAATAAAGACTTTACGACTGATAGGAAAAAATTCAACAGTGAGATGGCAAGATGTGTTGATATTTTCTTTGACGTCATTCATATAAACAAGAACAAGTTAATCTCCGAGGAAGAGTCGCATATCGTCTTGAAGGCCTACGGTCATGAAAATGATCTTTTGGATACTAAGTACTTTGAGGCATACGGTCCAGTTGACGGTCTCCTTCCAATGCGTCGTATGATGGACGAGTGGGTCGATTTTCTAACAAGCGAAGATGCATCAAAAGAAAACATAATTAAAACCAACTTTGAGGGTGGTTTATAAGGCCTAATCAAACATATGCTGCGTTTCCGGTAACCCGACCAATTAGCTGTTTTATATCAGGCCCAATATTGTTTTGTATTCACCAATCACTTTTAGTGGTGGAGCAACCTTGCAATGTTCTTATGCATGATCTTGATTTAAAATAAATGCGTTTAAGAGTTAAAAAGTATATTTAAAAAATAATAATAAAAAAACACCCATCTAGATACCTACCACATTTACAGGAAACAATGTATTATTTTTAAGGCCTAAAGAAAACTTTGTTTTCGAACAATGTTGAGATATTTAGAAAACTACAACTCTCAGCTTACTGTTCATAGTGAGCGTAAATATATAGAGAGCGGTATACCAAAGAGATATTTAGTTGACAACACACACACATATATAGCGCAAAAAATACTGTGTTTAATAAGTGAAATTACATTGATATAACGCTGTGTGAGTAAGTCACAGAATGATGGATGAACTATCGTATTTTAATACTGATAAACTCCTGTTGTTTTCTAAATTCTGGTATTTGTATGGAAATAGATTAACAAATAAATCTCACAGGTTGGAAACACAAATTGTTTTACTTTTGTTAAAGCACTCGTGAACATACAAGCTCCCTCACTTCTTGCTGAAACACATCCTATATTAGTTCCAAGGCAACATATATCTTCTATATGTTGGCCACATAAATACCGATGCAACGCAATACAATGAAATCAATGTCTATCTTTCATAAATTGAATTGGGTTTTAATCATATCTATACAAGTGGGTTATATGGCACCAAACTGGTATCAAGATGTCAGGTTCCTCCATTTACAACGAGATAAAACATGAAGAATGGGCCTAGAACCTTTTAAAATATGTTTTATTTAAAAGAATAAGTGCAAATAGTATTCAACTGTTTATCGCTGTATGTTAACCTTTGGGACAAAGAGACTTGTGCGAGACTTTTGCGTAGACTTATCATTAACATAATAATTTTATACAATCTTGATTTGATCAAAATAATCGCGGACTGAAAAAAATCGAAAAACAAAAACGCTGCGTTTTCAAATGTACTGAGTACATTCCATGACATAATAACACTTAGATAGTCATTTTTCTCGCAAACTAAACGCTTATATAAAATGCATTTTAAATGTATTAAACATGTTTGTGGGAAGACCCCCAAACGCCACGTGTATACTCCCATCGGGAACACAAACGTCCATTTCTTCAAAATTGAATTCACCAACCTTTCCGGGTAATATTAGCGTACTTACACTTTGTATATTTTTAGAACCTAAATAGCAATATTGGCAAACAAAATGAAGCAGGACGTATCCTTTACTGTGTATATTCACTGATCATCGAGGCAGTTTGCTACAAATTTACGAAATGTTGAGATATTCAGTAATAAATACACAGGGTATTACTCGGACTTTATCCTTAGTCGTCTCACATTGTTTTTGACCGTAAGTTAATTAAACGTATCCAAATGTGTGTTCTGAAATCATGCAATACTAAAAGAAGATTATTAACTGTACACTTTAAAGCTTTTAATTTAAGTATCACTACCTATGTTTTTTTATACAGGATTACAGTTAGTTAAGCGTCAAGGACAAACACCGAATCTATCACTAACAAAATTTAGAGGTGTGTAATTTTATGGCTAGTTGATTAGTCATTTTGTTATGAAAATGTCATGCTAAAACTTTGAATACTTAAGTTTACAGTGGGTTATACTTAAGAATTGATTTGCACATTTTCGGCGTTTATGCGTTTTTTAACGCCGGTAGTGAATTGCAAATTTCATGAAGAGCCATTTTCTGTTAAATTTTTCTATTCATTTCCGGCCTTCAAAATCGCATAAACGCCGTTAATTTGAGAATCAATTCTTATATTTACACTATTTTCCTGTTGTCATAGTACCAATAAAAACGTAATTTGGGAGGTTGATAATTATCTATACGTGCACTATCGTCAGTGTATGTTCAGACTGAGGAATAGCCGTTTTCGACTGATGTACACCGGATGCGTGCACAGTTATCTCCGCATACCACACCGGATGCGTGCACAGTTATTTCCGCATACCACACCGGATGCGTGCACAGTTAGCTCCGCCTTTCGAAAAGTGAAATTTATTCGAAATTGACTCTATTTCTTTTCAACAGAAAGTATCAAGTGGATGTTGATATAAGACGATACATTACAATATAACTATAATATCGAAGCTTTACGTAGCGATATAAGTACATAGTGTTTTGTACTTATGGAGATAAGTAATAGTTTTATGATTGTTATATACTAAAGGAAAAAAAAAACGAACTCGGGAATTTCTATTAAAAGTGCTAGTTTTTAGCTCTACTGGCCAAGGGCCAGCAGAGCTTATGGGATGGTGTGTTGTCCGTCTTCCGTCGTCCGTCCGTCGTCCGTCATCCGTTTACTTTTCTTGTGTACACTCTAGAGGCCACATTTCTGATGCAATCATCATGAAACTTTGTCAGAATGTTTGTCTCAATAAAATCTCGGTCAAGTTCAAAAATGGGTCATGTGGGGTCAAAAAATAAGTCACTAGGTCAAATACTTGAAAAAACTTGTGTACACTCTAGAGGTCATATTTGTTACCCAATGTTGATGAAACTTTGTCAAATTGTTTATCTTGATTATATCTTGATCAAGTTCGGAAATGGGTCACATGAAGTTAAAAACTAGGTCACTAGGTCAAATATTGGAAAAACCTTGTGTACACTCTAGAGGCCATATTTTTTACCCGAGCTTGATGCAACTTTGTCAGGATGTTTGTCTTAATTATATCTTGGTCAAGTTTGAAAATGGGTTACATGTGATTAAAAACTAGATCACTAGGTCAAATACTTGAAAAACCTTGTGTACACTCTAGAAGCCGTATTTCTGACCCAATCTTGATGAAACTTTGTCAAAATGTTGTCTTAATTATATCTTGGTCAAGTTCAAAAATGGGTCACATGGTGTTAAAAACTAGGTCACTAAGTCAAACTTTGGAAAAACCGTGTGTACACACTAGAGGCCATATTTTTGACCTGATCTTGATGCAATTTTGTCAGAATATTTGTCTCAATTATAGCTTGCTCAAGTTCGAAAATGGGTCACACAGGGTCAAAAACTAGGTCACTAGGTCAAATACTTGAAAAACCTTGTGTAAACTCTAGAGGCCATATTTCTGACCCGATCTTTATGAAACTTTGTCGAAATGTTGTCTTAATTATATTTTGATCAAGTTCGAAAATGGGTCTCATGGGGTCAAAAACTAGGTCACTAGGTCAAATACTTCAAAAAACTTGTGTACACTCTAGACGCCATATTTTTGACCAGATCTTGATGGAACTTTCTCAGATTGTTTATCTGAATTATATCTTGATCAAGTTTCAAAATGGGTCACATGGGATCAAAAACCTATGTCACTAGGTCAATATTGGAATTTGCTTGTGGGCACTCCAGAGGCCACAATTTTGACCTGATCAAGACCAGCCCTTAAAACCTGCCCTTGATCGATTATAATGGAAAATTGATTGAATAGTACCAACATTGCCGATAATCCTCTTGGGTTACAATTCCTAGCTAGCCTTAGCACAATACCTGCACTGAACTCAGGTGAGCGATTCAAGGCCATTATGGCCCTCTTGTTAGCTCTACTGGCCGAAGGCCAGCAGAGCTTATGGGATGGTGTGTTGTCCGTCGTCCGTCCGTCGTCCGTCGTCCGTTAACTTTTGCCTTGTGAACACTCTAGGGCCTTCATTATTAATCAAATCTTTTCTAAACTTTGCCAGTGTCTTTATATCAATGAAAAATCGGACAAGTTCGAAAACCAGCCAGATCGGAATAATTTCACCGGAGTTATGGCCCTTGTTTTGCTGAAAAATGCCATATTAAGCCCTGTGAACACTCTAGCACCTTCATTTATTATTTGATCTTTACCAAACTTGCACAGATTGTTAATATCAATAAAAGCTTGGACAAGTTCGAAAACCAGCCAAATCGGATTAGTAACACTGGAGTAACGGCCCTTGTTTTTTCTGTAAATTGCTATTTTCTGCCTTGTGAACGTTCTAGCACCTTCATTTATTATTTGATCGTTACCAAACTTGCACAGATTGTTCATACCAACTATAGCTTGGACAAGTTCGAAAATCATTTGAATTGGGTCAGTTACACCAGAGTTATGGCCCTTGTTTTTCTGAAAAATGCCATTTTATGCCTTGTGAACACTCTAGCACCTTCATTTATTATTTGATCTTTACCAAACTTGCACAGATTGTTAATATTAATGAAATCTCGTACGAGTTTAAAAACCAGCTAAATTGGATCAGTAACACCGGAGTTAGGCCCTTGTTTTTTCTGAAAAATGCTATTTTCTGCTTTGTGAACACTCTAGGGCCTTCAATATTAATCGGATCTTTACTTAACTTTGCCCGTGTCTTTATATTAATGAAAGCTCAAACTAGTTCGAAAACCGGCAAGATTGAAATAATTTCACTGGAGTTATCGCCCTTGTTTTGCTGAAAAATGCGATATTAAGTCTTGTGAACACTGTAGCACCTTCATTTATTATTTGATCTATACCAAACTTGCAAAGATTTTTAATATCAATGAAAGCTCGGACAAGTTCGAAAACCAGCTAGATCGGACCATTAACTACGGAGTTATTGCCCTTGATTTAGTTAAAAATGCTATATTTTGCCTAGTTAAGACGATATGGGCTTCATTGTTCATTTGATCTTTACCAAACTTTATCAGATTGTTAATATCAATAAAAGCTCGGACAAGTTCGAAAACCATTCATATCGGACCAGTAACAGCGGAGTTATGGCCCTTGATTTAGTTCGAAATGCTATATTTTGCTTCGTTAAGACTATTTTTTATCCGATCTTTACCAAACTTTATCAGATTGTTAATGTCAATAAAAGCTCGGTCAAGTTCGAAAACCAAACAGATCGGACCAGTAACAGCGGAGATATGGCCCTTGATTTTTGTTAAAAATGCTATAATTTGCCTCGTCTTACGATAGGGCCTTCAATTTGCATCTGATCTTTGCCAAACTTTACCAGATTGTATGACTTTCTTCTTTTTATATTATTATTTGAATTATTTTTTTTTATTTTTTTTTTACATTTTATTTTTATTTTTATTTTTTACATTTTTTTTAAAAAAACATTTTAAAATATTTTTTGGATTTTTTTTTTTACATTTTTTTTAGCGCTATGTTGGACCAGTTGGACCAGTAACAGAGGAGTTATGGCTCTTGATTTAGTTAAAAATGCTATATTTTGCCTCATTAATATGGTAGGGCCTTCATTTTTCATCTGATCTTTACAAACTTTACCAGAGTCTTTAATTATGGCCCTTGATTTAGTTGAAAAGCTGTATTTTGCCCAAAACTTTCCAAAAAAGGTAAATGGCAGTCTCTCGCTTCATTGATGTTATAAGAGCCATGTTAGCCAGTAGAGCGTTCACAGGCCCTCTTGGGCCTCTTGTTTTATTTAGTGTTTATTTCCAAGATCGATTGTAGTGGTATGTACATGTTAAAAATTATCCACATTCCCTATAAATCTGGTGACCGATCAAATTCATGTATTGAAGAAGTAAAATCGGAATTATGCAATCGTTCTTGGAGACATTTTAATTAAAAAATAAACACAAAATAAAAAAACTTGCACTTTTAATTGCGTTAAGTATTTTATAATCCACGTATACAAATACATACAAATATACTTGTTCAATTTATATGCGTCTCCGTGCTCGAAGGGTTAAATACGTTGAGTTGTAAACCTTCTCGCCTCTCAACGCTGCGGGTTCGAATCCCACTAGATCTGCCGTCATCACAAACAACCGAAAGTCATACATAGTCTAAAATGTGCTAAAACTGACATTAAACATCAAATAAACAAACAAAATAAGTATAAACTCAGTTCAGTCTAATGTCAAAGTGAAATTATGATTATTGAGAAGTGACAATTATGAGAAAAATGGAACAATGCAAAATAATGTTGACTGAATGTATTCATAAAATGTAAAATGTATTTATAATCTGTAAATGTACTCCATTTCTTCAACACAATAGTCGACTGAAATATTGAAAACGTCTACCGGTAACAACAATTACTTTGTAAATATACTTATCAGTTGTTTGACTGTAGTAACGTTGTCTCTCGCTCGTTCGATTTTATGTGTTCAATTGTTTAGAATTTACAATTGATTCAAGTCTAATTAACACACAACACTTGCTTATCGTTATCCTTTAAAAGTTCATCAGGCATGAATTTTTCCCAAAACCAGGCCTAATACTCATCAGTCTTTTGAGCACAAGAATCGGACTCGGACTCAAAATCTCAATTTTTTTAATTCCAAATAAAAACAATTTTACAAGCAAATTACTAAATAAAAACAATTTTACAAGCAATTTACTATATTTACTTACAGAAACGAGTAATTTTAAAGGTAATTCAACAGAAAATGTCTGAAAATCACAATTATTTCTCATACTTTTGTGTTGATAGAGTTTGCAAAAAAATTAGATTTTGAGTCTGAGTTTGATTCTTGTGCTAACAAAACTGATGAATTTAGTGTAAGTTGAACTTGTATATGCCTCAGTTTAGCCTTACATTTTTTAAATATATTGCTATTTATTTTTATTTATCTGCATGTTAGCATATTGAAATGCATTTAATAAAAATACTAAATGGTGACGAGAGTCTGCATTTTTGTATTTTCTTATTATATGCATGCATTCGTTCTGTCCTTTTTTAAATTTCAGTCTTTACAATTTTTAAAAATCAAAATTACATTAAATTAAATACAATTTTTAAAAAGATCTGAATATTGTACAACTCAACATGTAATTATAAGCACTAAAGCAGAATGCATATGATGTGGAAATATTGATACCCTATAGGTTAATAAAGCATACGCTTTTAACATACTATTGATGTGTACGCAAACGTAAAGTTTTAGCGCCTTCAATTAGTTTAAAAATGTCTCGGCAAAAGTCTGGCTTAAGACATTCTAATCTGGCTAAAGGAATTTTTAAGGCTTTAGCCAGATTTGGCTATTGGGTTTAAAATCCTAGCGCAAGGCTAGGCTTACGTAAAGTACGGAATATTGACGTACACCTTTATTTTTATAATTCACCGGGATTCCAGATTTGGAGAGGCTACACAACTCTATTTTTTTCCCGAATAAATCCCGGTTTTTACTGATTTGGGTAAAATTCAAGTGGTTTTCATGGCCTGGAATTACTGTTTTCAAATTCCCGACTTTTTCCCGGTATGGGAAGCATGATATTATGTCCTTTAATGGGGCATAACACCGCCAAAAGTCATTCAACTAGAACACAACAATGACATGCGCAACTACACATGGCACTAATCATCCCTGCCATTGTATCAAGAGAACAGAAATGTGAAAAAGTTTGTGTATTAAAACGTTAAAGAACTCAATATCATTAACCAGCACACCACAATGGCAGTGCAACTAGGCTTGGTATAGTTCTATGACATAAAACGTCACAGAACAGAGCTACAGATAAGCAACATATTTGCATAAATTCTCAGTTAAAACTCCCTAAATACACAATTAAATTACTTTATTGGTGCGTACCAATTATGTTTAACAAATTAATTACGCAAAATAAACGTTTTTGTCAACGTATCATATTTTATCCATTACCGTGAAGACGGCCAATATCAAACGGAATGCATCACCGTTTCCAGTCAATTCTCAAATAAGCGAGCCATTGAGATCGGCTAAATGTGACTGGTTATCAAGTTTATTTTTTCACTCGAAAGTACATCCTTCAGGAACAAAAATGTTGTATTCAGTCTATTTTTAATTATTCGGCATCACCGAAGCACTCAACTTTCTGTAAACGTCAACATGGCTAAAAGAGGCGCAGGTGTTTGAACTCAGTGCAAGAATATTCATTATCGCTAAATATTAATAACTAACTCAGATCACAATAATAAATAACGTTGCGACGTTGAGTCCTGACGTCAATAAAGTGTTGCTGACGTCAACATCATCCGCCGATAACGTTCAATAAAGCGAATATTTGTTTGCAAAAACGTAATTTAAAATGTAAGAAATAGATTATTTAACTGCTGGGCGCGATTATGGGTAATCCTTCACTTGATGGTAGACGTGCTTTGTTTTTTTTTACTCACTCGCATGCGCTCGTTCGTGAAAAAAAAAAAAACGCCTACCTCTTGTGAAGGATTTCCCTATAATCGATCCCAGCAGTTAAACAATCTCTATATAATTCTTATAGGGCCCTGGTTTTGTATTACTGCCTAACACAGAAGTTCAGAGAGATATTGCACAGGGTATAGTTCTCCCTGTACGGTTTACAGACTACTATACATCCCTCCGAAGGATGACCTACCGTATTGTACCTTTTTAACGCCCCCGGGGCCGTTACATTTTTCAAAAGGGGGGCATTTATTTAAGTGTAAACTGTCATTCATTGACCCTTATGTAACTCTATTATAACTCTAAAACCCTTAGTGCACTACTTGAAATACACGTTTATAAATCCTTTTCTAGAATCAGTCACTGCGTAAACACAATGTGCTAACCCCAAAAATCTATCAATACTTGCACTAGAAGCCACGCGTGTACCACGATATATCATGTACGCCACTCATGATCAAGTTGCTTTACCAAGAAACGATGACGTCATGAACAATTCTGTACTGTGTAAACTCGGTGTACTGTGTAAACTCGCTGTATTTGGCATTATCGGCATGGAGCAAAAGGAAAGTCACAGCACTTATACAGCGGGAACAATACGGTATATTCACAGTACAATGCCCAAGTAAGATACTGCGGGAGTTTGTTTGAAAAATCCGGGATGTGACCCCACTGGAAATCATACACGTGATTTCTGGGACTCGAGTCAAGTATGCTTAACACTTGGCGACCGCAGGGTTAAGTTTCCAAAATTATATGGAAACAAAAGAGCACAAGATGTTTCGAAAGATAAACATTCAAGAAAAATATGTCTGGAAGTCTCCTGAAACATAAGTCATACACACATAACCTAGACACATTCGGTATACACAGGGTCTGAATGACCTGGTCTACCATAACAGCCATCATTCTCACGTCTCGGTCGAGGTATTTTGTTCTTCTTTTAGTTTAGATACTACAGATTACCAAATATGCAAACGACGACTAGAAACGTCAGGGAATGTTTATGCACACACAATCTTCCAATTGTTCACTCGAATTTTTAAACATGCAGAATGAACAAATAAGTTATCATTTTACGTAGTCTAGATCATCTGCGACGCTTGCTTGTTTACAAAATCATCAGGCGTCGAACATGATCAAGACTAATTTCATGTAGATCAATGCGTGACAACACAAAACATTCATAAACCGAAAATGTGTGCTAACTTTATTGACACGTATGACAGTTGAGAGTGTAAACTTGCACATATTCTACTTACGATAAATTGTTTCGTCCTAACTGGAGCACTCTCGCTGCACAAAATAAAACAAAATGGAGGAATGGCCGGATCAAAACGGAAATGGATTGCTATGACGTCAGGCTCTTCCAGTAACACATTACTTTCATGAAAAGCCTCCCGAGTATTGGCGATCTGTGCAGTGAGGTCTTAATCAATTTTATACTCACTATAAAAAACACATACATCTATATAAATCTTCATTGGAATTTTATTAGAACAAAATGTATTTTACATCGATTCAAAAACATATTCAGAAAATGGAATTCGCAATTAACCATCTCCATACACGAGGGGTACAGCAAATTCACGCTTCACTGTGCACTATATGCAGTATATGGAATCTCGAAATAGGTCAAACCTCATCACAGTATTAGGGCGTTCTAATGGTTTCCATTCACAGTAATAGTTATCTGAATTTCTATATTCATGAATAATAACGCTCTATGAAAAAGGCGAAAGAGCTTTCTAAAATACGCTACACCAGGCCATTAGGCTATTATTTTCATTTACACGTTCAATTTGTTTAACGTATGCACGTTTTAGTAAAACAAATAGTGTAGCAGCAGTCATCTGATGTGCATGTCTTGTTTGTGATGCATTCGATGCTTAAAGAAATGAATCTGCTGTACCAGGTGTCGAAACACTTGCTTGAAATAAAGCATCGGTGCATTAAGAGCCATCTAAGTAGTGTCACGCTGTCATCTGAATATGCAATCCTTATAACATAACAACAAACTTTTTTCACCGAACTGGTCTGACCAATTACAATGAATCTGCTTTGCAATGGCATAGAGACTGATTTAGCTCGAAACAGAATATCTTATGTTCATAAAGAAATGTGAATTGTATCTGCTTATAAACATATTGTTTTTGATTATTTCGAGGCGCCCCCGAGACCTAGATAGGGGAATGATACATAGAAATACGTCAACAGTGTCCTACTGTTACTGTTAAATAGATTCCTATGGGGTTCTTTAAAGAGCTGGGACGATAAACTCCGATACACGAAGAATCTGGACAATAGTTTCATCGACATAAATTACAAGGAATCTAATCAAATCTGAAATATAAACTTGTTCACGTCCTCTTTTGTCTTTGTCTTTGGTTTTTTAGGTTTTTGTGTTTATATTTATATATTTGTGCCTATTACTGCTGCCTAGTTTGTTAGAGGATATATACTGGCCCCTAGGGATTGCTATATTTGCAGTGTCACTTTTAATTAGGATGACTATAGGGTAATGGTGAGGTTTGGTGCAACCTGGAACATTGTTAAAAAAACAGTGCCGTTTTGCCACCGACCATTCCAAGGCCGTACACATAAGGTTTCTGGGGTCGCATGCTTTCCTTGTACTCTTTGGACATCGCTGAGCCCGACATTTATATATATCGGTGGTGTGTTCTCAAATACTTTTGGTTTCTAACTTGAATTTCGAATATGTGGTTCCACTACTCCAGCCTTTAGAGGTTCTGAGTAATGTTTGATCACCCTTAGGATATGTTGCCTGCTTTTTAATTTAGTCTTTTGACAGTTTCTGTGATACGGAGGCTTCATAACGTCTGCTTTCAGCTAAATTCCATTTTGTTTACTTCGCCCATTTTTTTTCTCGTTTCGGACAACGCGTTTTGTTAGAAACTTGGACCATACGCCGTTGGCCATGAAATGGTGTCAAAATACCGCATTGAAGGTTTCATGTTCATCGTCATATGCATACCATCTCCGGGATGGCTCAAATTTATGTACTATTGGCCTTTTACATATGAGTTCTGCCCATCCCGGAGCTAGAGGACGTGAACGGTAACAAGCACTTTTTACTACTTTTTACTACAGTTCATGAACAATCCCAATCAAACTGAGCTGCAATATGTTTTGTATTTAACGATTTCCAAATTTCTCCTTTCATACTTTTTTTTTGATTACGTGTGTTTAAAATTGGTTGACTGTGTTCTTTGAATGCTACATTTCTTTTCGACTTTTGAAGTCCTTTGGAACATTTGTTCACTTTCTGATCAGCAGCAATTGTGTTTTTAAAGTAACTAGAGAAGCGAAACAAAATGTAATATGCCGTTCATAAGAAATAGCCTGATATGTCCTGAGCTCAATACAATCCCGAGTCTTCAGAGGCATTCTATCTGTGAAATAAGATCTTACCATTGGGTTTGGTTAAACAACATTAATTGGCAATTTAGTTTGATGTATACAATCTAAGTTTTCTTGGAATAAGTATGAATATTTTCTAAACATACTACGATGACGGTGTATAGGGGTTGGTATAAAAGACAGTGATTCGAATTGTATACCTATGTTTTATGTGTGATATATAATAGCCTAAGAAGACCATGTATATGTAAAATTAGGTTGTTTAACAAGTATGGAATAATCAAATATGTTTGAAGCAATAAACACAACTAGGTGAATAAAGAAGCAGACTCGCATTTATTGAGTCTGTTCGTGAGAGGTAATAAACGAATCCAAGTCATTTAAAAAGATAATACTATGGTAAATTAAACTAGAACGAATTAGACGCCGCGCCATCGCAAATACCCACGTTTTCTTGAAACAGGCCACCCCCACCCACCACCACACACACACACACATACAGGAGAACAACATACTATTATACACTGTAATCCCTTTATCAAAATGTTCGTTTGAGACATAATTAAAAAATAATAATTGACCCACTGATACCCTCCCCCAACCACCCACCTCCTCCAACCCCAACCACCAGGGAATACGACCTTAGTTTTAAATAATAAATCATTTGACATGCTGTGTATCTCTTTCATAGATGACTATTATACAAAATAATGTGCAAAAGTATGGAAAAATAACACTGTAATTGAATTATTAGTGTATTTGATGCCCCTTCCACAGGCCCCCACCGATGAAGTAGGAGGAAAAATATATACAGTGTAATTCCATCATCATAATGTTTCATTTGAGACATAATTTAAAAAAAAGCAGACGTCCAAGTTCGATCGAAATAATAAAATCGTTTGATATGTTGTTTATCTTTGATAGACGATTACATACACCAAGTCATGTGGAAAAATGACAGTGTAATTGAGTTGTTAGTGTATTTGACCTTTTGACCACCCTGCCCCACCCCTCTTTAGGGCCCCTGGGCTAGGAACAAAAAATAATGTTGCTCTTGCACGCCGTCATCATATGGTGAAGTCATACTCTAAGTTTGGTTGAATTCCGTTCGGCGGTTTAGTTAGATATGTCAGTTATTGCCCTTGATTTAATAAAAAAAGCACAATAATTTGCCTTGTAAACACACAAGCACCTTCATTATGCATCCGATATTTACCAAACTTAGTGAGAGTCTTTATATTAATGAGCGGTCAGACAAGTTCGAAAACCATCCATACTGGTTAATGAACGACATAAGTATTGTCCTTGATTTAATGAAAAATCCTATATGTTACTTTTTG